>ML109543.1:0-25906 GCA_003697995.1 Taxidea taxus jeffersonii | reverse complement strand
CTCGGGCTACTACGTGAGGTCCTGTTTGCTTAGGAAGTAACTTGCTAACTCTGGTGCCCGGTTCAGTTGAAATCTGTGGATCTGAATTTCACATGGACTTCTGAATGCTAACAGGTGGTAATTTGCAGACTGGGCCATCAGGGAATGTCCCCTGACTTACTCTTTTCACGTTTTCCCATGCTAATCTCCTTGGAAGGCTGGTTTTAAATAGATATTCTCAGAAGTACGTGAACCACGCAAGTTTTTTAGTCACATACAGTAACTAAATGTCCGTATGTCCTAATGTCCATATGATGGGGTTGGTGTTGATCAGTGATGGTTTTCTTTGATCAACTGAGTTTAGTCCATTGTAAATAATTCCAGATCATTTCAGCATCGTTTTTCTGTAACCTGAACCTAGAGCTGAGAGCGAAGCAAGAGTGTCTGGTGCTGCAGAATGTGGAGTCTACAGAAAGTAGAGAGATGTTGTCTTAATGACTTATACTTCCGGAACCTAAATGAGAGTAGACATTCAAAATTGAATCCTCAGTATTTTGATCCTAGAAAATAATAGTTGTACGAACTTTTTGATTAGGATGATTGTAGTCCTGTCTTCTCTTAATTTAGGGGTTCCTGTTTCCTCTCTTGGCTACAGGGACCTTGTCCAGTATCCAGTGGCTTCCAGACTTAACTTCGCTCTTCATGTATACAGGAGGCTGGAGCAGTTTGTAAAGGAAACACCTACCAGCATTAATTTCCCAAATCTTCAATCCACTTTCTCTTTAAGTCTATCACAGATCAATATAATTATCCTCAGTCTTACTTATTGTTTCAGTAATCTTATGAAAGTTTGTGTATATCTCCATGCTCACGATATTATAAACATTCATTGAGCTCCAAAAATTATATTTATTTATCTGTGCCTTCATTTATGCTTTCTCCATGGTGGTTTGTTCATGGTTATTTACCATTCCTTTTAGTTCTTTTTAATTTCCTATTGTAGAGCATTTCACACAGAATATCCGTGGAAATCTGTTGTTTTATTTCTTTTTTTGGCAGAAAATAAATATCTTAATTTAGGAGTATGTAGCTGCTTGTATATGCTGTCTATTGCTTCTCTTTAACCTTCTTGTGTCAAACTTCACAAAATACTGTGTCATAATTTCACAATATTTTTGAGTAGCTATGTTAAATTAAATAGAACAGCTTTGGACTTGTGAAGCTTATAGTTCAGTGGTGAATGAAGAGAGTTTTTTAAAAAGCTGTTATAATAGAGCCTGATTCATGCTGTAGTAAGAGAAGTTGAGAAGCCATATAAACACATGCTTGGGGCAAGTAGGGCAGGCTTCCCCAAGGAGGTGGTATCTAATCTGAAACCCGAGGGATACGTAAGAATTTGCTAGGTGAAGAAGTGTGCTGTATTCTACAGGGCAGACACTCAGTGGGAACAAGGTGCGGGAAGACCCTGAGGCGAGGAAAACATTCTGCGTTTGAAGAATTGAAGGAAGCAGAGTCTGACTGGAGCCGTGAGTCCAGGGCTGATGGCGAGGCCAGGGAACTAGCGCAGACTAAATCATAAGAGCCCTGCAAGCTGTTGTTGAAGGATTCGAAGACTTGACTAAGGATAACTGGAAGTTGAAGTGTTTTAAGTTAGAAGGTAACATACTTATTTTTGCATTTTTGCAAAACTCAGGTTGACTGCTGAATAAGAATGGATTGAATGTGGGGCGACTGGGTGGCTCAGTGAGTTAAAGCTTCTGCCTTTGGCTCAGGTCATGGTCCCGGGGTGCTGGGATCGAGCCCCACATCGGGCTCTTTGCTTCGCGGGGAGCCTGCGTCCTCCTCTCTCTCTGCCTGCCTCTCTGCCTACTTGTGATCTCTGTCAAATAAATGAATAGAATCTTTAAAAAAAGAATGGATTGAATAGAATCTTTAAAAAAAGAATGGATTGAATGCACCAGGATTGGAGCAGGCTGTTGCAGGGGTCCAGGAGAGAGGAGAGAGGTCGAAAGAGAGGGAGGGAGAGAAGGAGAGAGAGGGGGTCATTTGGTAGAATTGGAATGTCAGGCTTGATTCCCTTGTGGCAGAGCCATAGGTCATACTTTTTGTGCATTATTCATTGTGCAAACTATCCCCAAAACTTAGTGGCTTAATACACTATTTTATTATCTTTCTTAATTATGTAGTTTTGAAATCTGGACCAGGCTTGGTTGTATGAGTCCTCTGCTTTTGTGACATTGATGAGGTCCTTTTGTGTATACAGCTGGTAGTTGGGCTGATTTTGAAGTTTTAAGAGGGCTTCACTCACAGGTACAGTGACTTGAGAAGCATGACTGGAAGCACGGACCCAGCTGAGACTGTTGGCCAGAGTGCCTGATCTGGTGTCTTCAATGTGGTGGTGTCAGGGCAGTTGAACTCCTTACCTGGTAGTTGGCTTCCCCCAGAACAAGGATTTTAAAAGACCTAAATGGAAGCTGCAAGTCTTCATATGATCTATCCTTGGAATTCTCAGAATGTTACTTCCACTGCATCAAAATTGGCAAAAACATCACTAAGACGAATTCAGGATCCAGGAGGGAGGAATTAAACTCTACCTCTCAACTGAAGTAGCAATGAATTTACAGCCATATTTAATTAATTACACACCTCCAACTCCAATTAGATAATTTGCAAATATTTTCAATCGATCTAAGAGCCTGACAATGTATGTGCACAGCTACCATCACAGCTGTAAACACCATTCACAGTGCAAATCTCATCAGCAACGTATGAATAACATTTTCTTATTTGAAGATATACCTAGGTCTCCCACAGTGTAAAATAATATTTTGCTGTTGAAGACTAGGTGGTACTTTAAAGTCACCTGGGGTCAAGGTCTGTAATGATAGTCATTTTGAATGACTCAAGAGCAAAACAGAAAATCTTTGCCAAAAAGATCTATTTGGATGAGGTTTAGAAAAGACAGGCAGGAAGTTCGGAAACACTGCATGGCTACAACTGGGAGCAGACAGCATCCACTTGGCAAGAACTACTATTCTGGATGTGATCTACCAAAGAGGCACCTACATGTACTATACATACATATAGGATTTTATGGTATCGATCACGGTGCTTTGCAGTGGTAAGCACAAGACAGGCTTTAAAGAAATGAGAACAGGTGTATGTGTACACAGTCTTCTACTTCTAATCAGGTGAGAAACCTGGTGTGTGTAATGATGAAAATCCAAATTTCTTGGGTTTGAAGTCTGTCTCCACTACTGATTTGCTGTGTGACTTGGGGCAAGCTATCCAAACTCCTTGTGCTTCACTTTTCTCATTGGTAAAAAGGAGTATGTACTAGTACCTAGTTTATAGAATTGTAGTGCAGGTAAATAAGGCAATCCATGTAGACGCCTATAGAAAAGTACTAGACACAGAGCAAAAGTTCAATAAATATTTGTTCTTATAATTACTTTTTAAGAATAGGTCACTGATTTCTAGGGACAGCTAAACTCTTTGTGGACAGAAGCATCATTAAATCCATAATGTCCTTTAATATGATTTCAAGGAATGAGGGTCTCATTCACAAGCAACAGTTGACCTACTCTAGGATCTGGCAAAATCAGAATGAATTTTGAAATGTTTTGCCATGTTTGTGCTCTCAAGCACAGAGGTACCTAAAAATCAATGTAAAGACAGATATCCAGCTGTTCAGAGATGAGAGGGAAATACTTTTCTTAACAGATTTTAAAGATAGAAGTTCTGGAAGGTGCAGAGAATGTCAATTATATAGAGACCCATTCAGGAATTTAGTTCTTAACTGTTTCCCAAAATATAGAAACCACACTGAAATCAATGGATTTATTAGATCTACCACTATAAAGCAATGTTATACTGAAGCTACTTATCTAAAAATAAAATGATATTTTAAAAAAGTCAACTGTTGGAAAAATAGTCTCCATAAATTTAACTCACTAGCTATGACTGAAAAAAAGCCTATTAACAATAATTGGTGGGTTCTCAGTTTTTAAGAATCCATAATTAAATTTTATTGTTTTATAAGTGATTTGGATTAATTACGTCCATAATAGACTGATGCTCATTCCCTACTTTAAGAGAGGAGATGGCAGTTTCATAGAATTCTGTCATTTACTGCAATTCTCGAACATTTTATTTCCTGCCAAGGCAAATCTGCTCAAAGCCCCAGTTCCTCTTAGGATTCACTGAAAAGTGACAGGTGTTGATTTGCTGGTATCTTTCTCAACAGATTCGAATGAGCTAAACAAAATGACTTCTCTACCCATTTAGTCAGAAAAATAAATGGGGACACCAGCTAATGAGGGAATGTAGAGTTAGCTGGACTCAAAGCATTCCAAGCTGTTGGCAGCTGGAATCAAATGAGGAATCATGCAGACAGTTGCTCGTGTTTATTGCTGAATGTGAAATTAGAAAGATACTTCATCTTCCCCACAGGTGCAAGAACATATAGTTATTAATTACAGCAAAACACATTTATTGACAACCCCAAGCCTACAAAATCCCACACTCAGCAAACGGCTTTCAAAGTTCATCCAAAAAGCACTTTAGAATCAATAGAAAAGCACTGCATTGTTGACGAATCTGTGTCTAGTAAAATACCGTATCCTGAAAGCATGACATAGACTGTCTCTTAATATTTATGTATTTGAACATCATCAATACTTTCTTTCTTCTTGTAGGAAACTTATTAGACATACATTTTTCTAATTTTCTTTGTTACTTTGATAGGTGTGGTTCCAGAATATTGATTACACTAATTTTGCTCATTTTTTTAGGTTTAAAAAATAATCTTACTCTTTCATTGAGCCATGTGATATATTAAGCCATTTGTTCATTTATGTAGTAAAGGTCTATTACATACTCCTTTTGTGGCAGGCACTATTCCAGATGCTGTGGAGAACATATATAAATTCATAAGGTCTTAAAATATTATGGGATCTATATTAGGAAACAACTAGAACATATTACACTTGTATTTGATCAAAGACTGAACTGTAACCCCTGGACTTTAAGAAACACCTTAGTTAGAAGAGGGTAGGCACTTGAAGGATTTGCAGATGAAGGGTGATGAGCAATGGGAAGATGTTGTTTTAAACATTTTAAAGGAATACTGTAGGATATAGAGGATTAAATCCTTAAAATTATTTGTAAGGTATAAAAACTAGATTTTATGACTGCTTGTCCCTTAATCTAGGTCACTACTCTGATAATCTAGCTTTATTTTTATTATTTGTTAAATTAAGAAATATTTGAAGTCTTTGTAGAGCACTTGCTATGTCCTGGGTCCTGCTCTAGCCACTGGAGACAGATTAGTGAATGAGACAGGTAAGGCTTCACAGTTGATACACTGTTTGAAAAATGGACAGTGAATGAAAAAAATCATGAAACTCATTTTAAATAATGATCCGTGTTGTGAAGGCGATTGTGTTGTGAAGCTTTGCGTGATGGAGAGTAACCAAGAAGATAAGGAGGCCCTCCTCTCTGAAAAATGATAATTGAGGCACATTTAAATAACTACAAGGAACTAGTCTTGGCAAGATTAAGAGGAAAGATGTTACAAGCATGGAGACCACTAACTGCAAGGTGGAAGAGG
The DNA here is from genome assembly GCA_003697995.1 of Taxidea taxus jeffersonii. Lineage (NCBI taxonomy): Eukaryota > Metazoa > Chordata > Mammalia > Carnivora > Mustelidae > Taxidea > Taxidea taxus. The sequence continues at coordinate 20,316 of ML109543.1, read as the reverse complement.
AAGAAATAATCTTGGGGAATTGGATAGATAACAAGGAAACTGGAGTGATTGAACCACAAGGAATGAGAGGCAGAGGAATTGAGAAGAAATGAGAAGTAGGCATACTAACTTACAATAAAACATGGATTATTCTAGGGCAATGGGGTAAAGGTTGTTTGATTTGGAGTATCTAGAAAAATGGGTAATTGAAATCTTCTTTGAGCTTTACTTCTTGTTAAACAGTTTTAAGAAATTGAGGGTTTAACCCATTATATCCCACAGTATTCCTCTAAAGGATTTATAAGAAATATTTATCTTGCACATATATACACAAGAGCAACTAGGAACTTGTGTACTTTGATCTGGGATCTCCTATCTCTTTTACCCTATCTCATTTCTATCCCTGGCTACCAAGAAGCAAAGGACTAAATCTGAGACCCACCCTCAAAATCCAGACAGAAATTAATGGTTCATATTTGGAGTCATGAACTCACCCTTAGAGTCATTGCATAATATCATTTTTATCATTTTATTTTATTTAATTATTAGGTGGTACTATATACATTTCTGTAAGTTGTCTCAAAACCTGTTTGGAATGAAACAAATTGAAAAAATGTGTAAGCATGTTTTAACCCTCATCATGCATCACATTTTTTTAGTATCTCATTGGTCAAATCGGTTGCATGACCAAAACCAGATGAAGGGGTAGAGAAAGACACTTTATCTCTTCATAAAAATATTTATATGAATATTTTACTTTTTGATGAGCAACATCATGTCTTTTGGTCATTTAAAAAAATTAACTTGCAAAATTTTTACTATTGAAATTAGAAGAAATTAGGCCTTTGTGTGTTACTTACATCTCAATTATGTTCCCCGTTTTGACTTTTGTTGTTTCACTTTTGAGTTTATTTGTGGTAGGTCTTTACTCATTTCTCTGTTAAGAAGCATCAGTGTCTTTTTAAATTTATGAATTCATAGGTAATAAAGGTTTTTTGTACACTTAAAATATTTTGTCTATCTGAGATTACTACTTGTGAAAAGCTCATGTTTTATTATATTATCTAAGGGTTTCATGGTTTTTCAATATTTATTCCTTTGATACATTGGGGATTTAGGAATGAGGGTGGTATCTAACATCCATTGTTCTAAAGAGTATCTAGATACCCCAACAATATGTATTTAATAATTCTTATTTCCCAACTAATATGCTTGGTACATTTATCATTCGCTAAATTTCTGTAAGTTTCTGGACTTCTTTATCTGTTCCAATAATCTGTCTATACATGAAAGCTGTATTTCTATTCATAGTGATAGTATGTACCAATTGAGGTTCCTGTAGGAAATAGATGATACACTCAAAAGTTTATTTGAAGAGATTACCAAAGGGCCTATTTGCAGAGGAGTGGACAAATTTAAGGGACCCTACAAGGGATGGTAAAGCCCTCCATGAGTAGAAACAATGGAAAACCTCTTAGCTCCATAAACCTCAAGAGATAAGAGAGGGAACATGGTTGCCATAATCCAGGAAGGCCTTCCTTCATGGTAATAAATGGCTGGACCAAAACGAGCTGTGGTCAAAGAATGCAGCTGCTTCCAAAATTATAGCCCCCCGCACGGAAGGAGCTGAGCAGAGAGAATAATTACTTGACTTTTTACTCGATTCCTCCAGTCTCCCACCAGTGCCAACCATTGTTGAACCCAACCAGAAGCCTGCCTGATGTTTCAGTTCCAGTCTCCTAAGAGCACAGAGCAGAGAGGAAAAAGGAAAAATGAATCTGGAAGGGAAAATAGGTAGTGACCAGTGTATACTATCATGTTTTTAATTGTTACAACTTTGAAATATGATTTACTAAATGCTTGGTCCCTTCTCATTATTCTTCAACTTTCATTATCTCCCACCTAATTCTTTTTTAATTGAGATGTAATGAATTTATTATATTAGTTTCAGATATACAGCATGATGATCCAATATTTGTATGTATTGTGAAATTTTTAAAAATTCAGCTAATTCTTGATTTTAGTTTTTTTTTTTTTTTTAAGATTTTATGTATTTATTTGACAGAGAGAGAGATCACAAGTAGGCAGAGAGGCAGGCAGAGAGAGAGGGGGAAGCAGCCTCCCCGCTGAGCAGAGAGCCCGATTTGGGGCTTGATCCCAGGACCCTGAGATCATGACCTGAGCCGAAAGCAGAGGCTTTAACCCACTGAGCCACCCAGGTGCCCCAATGTTAGCTTTTCTATACAAAGGCGATCTTTTTCTAAGAGTTCACTTCAATAGACTGTGTGTGTGTGTGTGTGTGTGTGTGTGTGTGTGTGTATTTGTAAAGATTTTATTTATTTATTTGGCAGAGAGAGAGAGAGAGAGCACAAGCAGGAGGAGCTGCAAGCAGATGGAGCCCAATGCAGGGCTCAATGCCAGAACCCTGGGATCATAATCAGAGCTAAAGGCAGATGCTTAACCTACTGAGTCACCCAGGTGCCCCTAAACTTTGTTTTGAAGTATAAAATACATACACAGAGAAATGTACACATCATAAATACGTAGCTTGACAATTTTTCACAAACATATCCATGTAGTCATTATCTGGACAAAGAGATAGAACAAAGCCAGCTCCCTAGATGTCCCTTCCACTCTATACCCCTTCTTCACTAGGGGACTGTTATCATGCTCCTAACACCATAGCTTAGTTATGGCTGCTTTTGACTTTATATAAACAGAATAATATACATATACTCGTTTATGACCGATTTCTTTCCTTTAAAAATATGGTTATAATCTTCACCTATGTTGTGTGTAGCCGTAGCTTACTCCCATTTTTAAATCACAGTCTGTGGTGTGAATATGTCATTCCTTATTTCTCCATTCTGCTGTTCAGGATTTGCATTGTTGGTGGCTTTGGGCTATTCTGAATAATGCTGCTATGAATACCCTTGTCCATGTCTTTTGGTGAATATACATATTTATTTATGTTGGGCCTTTTTTTGGGAGAATTGCTGAGTTAAGAGAGTGTGCATATGTGTTTGTATTTGGTACATATGGCCCGTTTTTTGAAGGCATTTTACCAACCTACACTATTGCAGGAGATGACTTTCATTTGCTCCACACCCTCACCAAAACTTGTCTTGTTTTTTGGTCTTGGTCTTTGTTTCTGTTTTTTTGTATTTTGGCTCTTCTTCATTGCAATACGATTTCAATTTGCATTTCTGTGATGACTAATCAACCCAGACTGCTTTTCATGTGCTTATAGGTCATCTGGTCATATGTCCTTTACTGTAAACTGCTTGTTCAAGTCTTTTATCTACTTTTTATTGGATCATCTTCCTTTTTTCATCCCCCCCTTTTTTTATTAACTGATTTATAGGAGTGCTTTATATATTCTGGGTTCGAGCCCTTTGTTGAACATAGGTGAATGTATATCTGTGTGTTGCAAATTTCTCCCATTCTGCAGTTGGCTTTTCTTCAGAATTTTAATGGCGTATTTTTAAATTAACATATAATGTATTATTAGCCCCAGGGGTACAGGTCTGTGAATGTCAGTCTTACATACTTCACAGCACTCACCATAGCACATACCTTCCACAATGTCCATAACCCCACCACCCTCTCCCTACCCCTCCTCAACCCTCAGTTTGTTTTGTGAGATTAAGAGTCTCTTATGGTTTGTCTCTCTCCTGATCCCATTTTGTTTTTAATGGCATATTTTAATAAACCTTTAGTTTAACAATGTTTTCCTTTACTTATTTTATTTATTTATTTTTATTAATTTATTATTAATTATTACTATTTACTTATTATTTGTTTCCTCTTTGCCTTCTCGTGTTTTAATTGAACATTTTATATGATTCTATTTTATCTCCTTTCTTAGCATATCAATCCCACTTCTTTTATATATTTTCTTCTTCACCTGTTGCCTTTGAGTTCACAAAATACAGTGTCAGTTAACCTAAATCCACCTCCAAGTAACACAGTACTACTCATTAGTTCAGGTGGCTTACATTACAACAGAGCATTCCCAAATCCTTCTCCCATCCTTAAGATACTGTTGTCATTCAGAAGTATCCAATACATTGTTGCCATTATTACTTAAACAGTTGTCTTTTAAATCAAGTAAGAATATGAAAAAAATTATTTTACCTCTAGTTGTCTTTGAAACTTTTTTCTTTTTGTGTTTTGTGATTCTGAGTTCAGGATCTGAAGACCTGTATCATTTTACTTCCCAGAGCAGTAATGAAATTAGTACAGATTTCTTTCTTTTTATTGTTTATGAAATGATTTCCACGGATTACATCATTTTTCTTATGTTATATATTTTTATCTCTTCAAATAAACCTATTCTCCTTATTTTATTTACTGTTTAAAAATATATATGTTACATTCTACATATGAAATTTGAGGGAATCAGTGTTATGTGCTTCTTTCTCTTCTTTTCCCAATTATTATTCTTATCCTTTCCAATTCATTTTAATTATTTTCTGCAAATTTCTTCTTCACATCATTTATTGTGTTTTAACAGTCTTGTCTCCTCTTTGTTTCTCTGATGGATTTCATTTTTGTGATTCTTTCTTACTTCTTTTATGAGCTCTGCAAGATTATGTTTCATCTCACTCTGTTGTTTCACTGCATTTTTTTTTTCCTGAGTTCTTGTAATTTTCTTTGAATTCTTTGATTAATTCACTTGGTTATTTTGAATTCATGGCAATATGCCTGGCCAAGATTTTTATCTGTTTGGTGGCAATACTTTTTTGGGCCTGCCATTTGTTTTTTCTGTTCTTTTTGTGTTTTGGGCCTGCCATTTGTTTTTTCTGTTCTTTTTGTTCCTAAAAGTATTTTTAAATGATTCTGTCTGTATCCTTTACAAAATTATTATAATACATTCTTGATTGAGGTGACAAAGCACATTTGTGTCAGTTATTTGGAGAAAACCTATGTGGGGAGGTGCCTGGGCAATATTAGAATTGGCAGTGTTTAATTTGTATGTGAGTTGTTTAGCCTCCATTTGCCCTCCTGTTCTCACATAATCTACTGGCTTTTCAGCTGCCACAAATGATTAGAAATCAGACTCGTTAGACTCACCTGCAGACTTTTATATAAATGCAGGCTCTATAAAAATGACATGTCTGTGTGTTCATATTCTGTGGTACCAAATTTATTCTAGAGAAAGACCAGCCCTGAGTCCATTTACGCTTTTCATATTGTTCTAAACAATGTACATCAGTCAGTATCCCAATAAGAATCAAGTGGTCCATTTAAATGCAATAATTGGATAATTCAATAAAGAGTTTATTGACAAGGATATAGTAGTCATAGTTAAGAGAAACCACTAACAGATGATGAAGGACTATACGGCTAAAAGTAACAGGGAGCCAGGATTTCTAAGGGCAGGAGGGTATATGAAATGAAGTCATTATGGCAAGACACATACACACACACAGATAGAGATAGAGATGATAGAGATAGAGAGAGATGGATCGATGAATGGATGTTGGGGGAAGGGAGCTAAAGGTATAAAACCTGACTTCCCAACAGGAGCTGTTTTTTTGGAAAGGAATAAAGCACTGCCAAACTGTGGCTCAGTAAGGAGAGAACTAAATACCCTATCCAGCATAAATACCCTATCCATCCATTAAATTTCCTGCCACCCTACCATCTCCTGAGGTATTTCTCATTGGCCATATCTGAAGGGAAAGGGGAAGGTAAAGACACCTGATTAATCATCCATCAGAGTGCACTAACTCAAGGAGAGAGCAGACTAGAGTAAGTGTAGACTGTATCTGTAAGAACAAACACACAATATCACCCAATGACCGATGTTCATTTTGAATCTTGGGGGCTGTCATGCACATATGGAGTAAAGATGAGTGGAATGCAGGAGCTAAAAGCGTGGACACTGCCCCACTGCCTGCACCCAAAACATGGTTCTGGTACTTAATAGTTATGTGACCTTGGCCTAATTATTCACCTCTCTGTGTCTCAGTTTCTTGTTTTGTAAAATAGGAAATAAAAATAGTGTATTTATTTATTTATTTACTTATTCATTTATTTTAGTGAAACATTTAAGTTCTCTCTTAACAGATTTCAATTATATAATACAGTGTTATTATCAACCATAAACTATGTTACACATTAGATCCTTGAACATTATTCATCTTACAGCTGAAAGTTTATACCCTTTTATCAATCTGCCTCTAATTCCTCCATCTCCCAAACCCCTGACAACTACTTTTCTCTTCTGTGACTTTTTTAAAATTCTAGATTCCACAGACAAGTGATATCATGCAGTGTTTGTTTTTCTTCGTCTGACTTATTTCTCTTAGCATAATGCTCCAAGGCAACTATGCAAGGCAGTGGATGTGTGTGGTAAAAGATGGGAGGGATCCTTCCACAGTGTATATGTAGATCAGATCACCACAGTGAACATTTTTAAAAATCTTACAACTGTACATGTTAATTACACCTCAATAAAACTGAAATTTTAAAAATTAAACAAAAATAAATAAAATGAATCTTGGGGTTTGTCATCTATTTTAAGTTAGTGGGATATTTTAGACAACACAATGAAATATGTCTGGGGTAAGTAGCCACAGGTTTCCCTTCTTGGTGGATTCTTACTCCTTTGTTTTACCTTTATTGCATTTGACAGCTTTCCTCTTTTTTTTTTTTTTTTTTTAACAGATGTCTATGAATCTCAATTTCATTAAAGGTAAATTTTGGGGTATTATTTCTATTGCATTGCTTGGTTTCCAAGAGAATGAGAGGAAAGAGATGATTTAACTTATTATCCTGGTTACAGTATGGCAATGTTTTGCAAGAACATGAGATTGGACATGAGGAAGCCTTATGGGAGGCTATTGAAGTATTCCAAGTGATAGATGATAGTGGCTTGTATTTGGGTGGTAATTGTGCAAATGGTGAGAAGTTTGAGAATTCCAAAAATATAGCAGATTTAGCAGGACTAAGTTAATTGATTGCACACGATGAGTGAATGTAGAAAGAGATATGGATGTTTTTCATATCTCTGGCATAAGCAACTATGTGAGTGTTAATTCCATTGGCTAAGAGAATGGTTTCATAACAATGGATATGTCTTCACATTTCTTTTTTTCTTTTCTTTGATTCTCATGTTTCTCATATTTAAGAAAATAATAGTGACTCATAATTGACAGTTTTTTATTCAATAAAAAGGTAAGTCAATGAGATTATAAAGTTAATATTAAGACATGCCTGAGAACTTTGAATATTTTTCTCCCAGAGTATAAATAAGTTGCTGGAATCTTTCCCCATGTCCTCCTACTTTGTGATCTACATCTTTCTTTCTTTTCCTTTTTTTTTTTTTTTAGATTTTATTTATTTATTTGAGAGAGAAAGAGAGAGAGAGAGAGAAAGAGCGTATAGGGAGAGTGAGAGGGAGAAGCAGACTGCAGGCTGAGCAGAGAACCCAGTGTGGGTCTGGATCCCAGGATCCTGAGATCATGACCTGAGCCAAAGGCAGTTGCTTAAGGGACTGAGCCACCCAGGTGCCCTCTAAATCTTTCTTTCTTTATCTAGCAGTGGAAATGGGGTGAAACAGGGAACGACTGAAGCATAGTAGAGGGTGTGGCCTAAGAGGATTTTAGGACTTTGGGAGTAAATAATGCTTAAAACAGTCTGATACCTCTGAAAGGGGGAGGGGATGGAGATGTGTTATTCACGCAGGAGAAAGGGTGTGGTTTTAAGGATATGCATGTGATATGCTATGTGGTGCTTGGGGAAGATAGACAAAGTACACTATTCCTTAATCCCTACTTGACCCTGAAGTTAGAAACTTATTTGGAATTTGGGATTTGTGTGTATGTCCTTGACAGTCCCTGGAAGTAAGTAAGCCATATTTCATAACTGTCCTCACCCCTATTACCAGCAGATATGTACATTTTGATGGCGGGGAAAAATTAACCTCCCAGTGAGAATGTTTCCTGTCTCTGACTGTCCTACCTTCTCCCTAGAAGGTAAATGATATAATGACAAGGTTATGCAGATAATATTTGACAAGGAGCAGGTTTGGGAGTGAAAATCTTAAGTTTAGTTTAGCATATTGAGGTTCAGGTACCTGTGAGATATCCAAGGGGACCCCTCAGTTAAAGCAATGGGATCAGCAATATGAGAATTAGAGAGAAATGTTTGAGCTGAAGATACAATTTTGGGTGTCATCATATAGGAGGCATTTAAAACTGTAGGAATGGATGAGCTTGGCTAGGAATAGAGTGCAGAGAAGTGCTCTGGAGAACATGGGGTTCCCCCAGGCATATGCATTTAAAAGTTGGGGATAGGAGGGGCACCTGGCTGGCTCAGTTTGTAGAGCCTTTGACTCTTGATCTCCGGGTTATAAGTTCAAGACCCATGTTGGATATAGAGATTATGTAAAAATAAAGTCTTCATTAAAAAAATAAGTTGGGGAGAGGAGAATGGGTTATCAAGGGAAATTGAGATGGGCTGGCCATAGGAAAATAGAAGGGAACCCAGGGGAATCTGAGCTCACAGAATTCAAGGGAGAGAGTATTTTAAAGAGGAGAGCAAGGCAGTTATGTCAAATACTGTTAAGAAATCCTGTAAAATGAAGAATCAAAAGTTTTTTTGAGTCACAAAGTATATTGGCTGTGTTGAAATGTGTTTTCATTGGTGGCATGAAGCCATGCTGGAATGGATTGAAGAGTCAATAGAAAGTAGAGATAAGAAATGCAGAACTGTCCATGAGCATGAAGAGGAGAAAAGAGAAGAATAGCTTAGGAGAACATGGGATCCAAGGGCTTTTTTTTTTTTTTTAAATCCTGTAAAGGGATGATTAAAGGGATGATTAAAGCATTCCCTCTGGGAGAGGGAAATAGTCAGCAGACAAGCAGGGACAGAGAGCTGTGAGAAAGCATCAGGTAAGGCCCTTTTTTAGGAGGAAGGGTATTTCCTCCATTTTCAAAGTAGAGAAAGAGGTGAATCCAAGTGCCCATGTGGGTATGTCTGTGTATTTGGTGATGAGAGTTCTATAAGTTCCCCTGTGATGGATCTCATTTATTTTAATTTATTTATGATTCTATTTGGTTGATTTTAGCAAACTCAGAGAGAGGATTATCTACTGAAATTGCAGTCGGTAGAAAAGGGTCAGGATTTAGGGAGAATGCCGAAGACTTAAAAGGACCACTGTGGAGAGCTGGAAAACAAGCCAGGCAATCTTGAAGTCCTTCATGAGTTTGGAGACGGTATATGTGCCCCATTGCATTATATTTCCCTGGCATTTTTTTTTAAAGATTTTATTTATTTATTTGACAGACAGAGATCACAAGCAGAGAAGCAGACAGAGAGAGAGGAGGAAGCAGGCTCCCCGCTGAGCAGAGAGCCCGATATGGGATATGGGGCTCCATCCCAGCACCCCGGGACCATGACCTGAGCCAAAGGCAGAGGCTTTAACCCACTGAGCCACCCAGGCGCCCCTTCCCTGGCATTTTAAAGCTATCTGAAAAAGATCAAACTTATGACCCTGGCACAAAGTCTAGCAAAAAGTTTCTGTGTTGTCTCTCTCCAATGTACTTAATATACTGCCACAGGGAAGCTAGTTTTATCTCTGTCAAGCAAACTCCCTTTGTTGCTTAACTGAAAAATTCTTGTGCTAGATACGCCATCCAAAGTGATTTTACTCTCTTACATAAAATTACCTCATGGACCAGTGCTTATAAAGGCCAGCAGGTGGATTTTTACATAAGAAATTAAAATCTGCTTTTCATTGATTATACAGTTATTTTCACAATTCTCTTCTTAAAATTCAATTTAAAGTATTTTTTAAATACTATCATGTGCCTAGCTATGTGGTAGGCACAACAGATAAAGAAGTATAGAACAGATACTTTCCTTCAAGGAATTCATGATGTACTAAGCTTGATTTTAAGAGGTTATTTTCTTAATATTCACATCAAAACATTTAAAATATATTAACTCCTCAAATACTAAGTTTACATATATAAATCTGTGTTTAGATCAGAAACAAGTCACTTCTAAAGCAGTATATTTTATAATACCTTATTTCTATAACAAATCAGGCTTAGAAATTTTTGGTTTTGCTGGTATTCAAGTAATATTGTTCCTTAGAAAGAGCAACAAACTACCTTTGTGGGACATAGGTAAAAGGGTTAATATATATGGATACTTCTTTTTTTTAAAATTAGAGACCAAGTTCTAATTTTCTAATATTCTCTTTTTTCTTATCTGTATCAGTATTAGAACTACTCTCTCTTTCTCTATTTCTCAAACAATGCCAAGAAATGTCCTAAAGATTAAAAAAAATATTAAAGTTATGTTTTCATGAGGTGGGGAACTGTTAAGCCATAATTGCATATGTTGAAGTACCACTAGGAAGTGGAGGCAGGAAGTTAGCAGACAATGTTTTCCAGGAGGCAAGTTAACTTCTTTACTGAGTCTTAAGTATGATTATGCATGTAAATTTTTACTGTGCATATCCAAACCCAAAACACAAAGAATGAAATAAAGCTGGTACTTTTCAGCTGCTCTAGGTGACCTATTTCTAAGAGAATTTCTAAGAAGGAAGAATTCTTTAAATCTTTTTTGTGTAAGAATTGTTTTTATAAAAGGTTTATGTGGGTAGCTTTCATCTAAAACCAAAATATTTTGACAAATCAAAACTTCAGCTAGAACTACTGTGACTAAATTTAAATCCATACATTGAGATATAAAATGGCACTAATCACATATTTCAGCTGTCAAAATCCCTGGCAAGAGTAGATTAGTGAAAAAAAGAAGTCATAAAAGAAAAAGGGAAAAAAATCTGACAGGGGAAAAAAAGATGGTTATAAATGCAGCAAATTTTCTCAGCAGATTCAAATGTTTTCACTAAACAAGTCAAGAAAGGATAATTTAAAATCTCTGTAAGAGGATGTGGAAAGTCAAAATAGACATAAATCAGAGAGGCTGTGCAAGTGACAGTTAAAAGTCTGAGGAAAAAATCCCTAATAATTTTTATCTAAATTCTTTTAATCTCATTGAATTTGAATGCCATTCTAACTTGGAGACTTTAGGAAATCTAAGATCACATTTGTTTTTCCTATTGATATTCAGCTGGAAGGGTAAGTCATACATTATTTAAATAAAGAATAATAAATCCATTTGAAAGAGCTACCTACATCAAACTCATAGAGATATATATTATTCTCCCAGAACTTCACATACTCCAAAGGCAAGGAGAAGACCCCACAGGTCACACAGTTCATTTTTCTGTACTTAGAGCACTCCAGAAAGACAGCTTTGTTTCTTCTTATTGATTTTGCAGAGAGGCACTTGCTATACTACTGGTCCAATATCCTCCATTACATTTTGGTTCAATGATTTCTCCTCTATCAATTTCAATGTTCCATTTATTCAGCAATTGGGAAACATCTAGTATATGTCAGATACTGTACTAATCATTGAAAGAACCAAGGTGAGTAAGAAGGTCCCTCTCCTTGGAAAAATACAGAGTGCTAAGTGGAATGAACTAGATGCTTATTCCTGGGCGTTTAGGGAAGGGCATGCAAGCCCAAGAAGACACATTTGAACAATTTGAACAATTTGAAGACACATTTGAACAATTTGGGCAAGGAAGCCCAAGAAGACACATTTGAACTTAGTCTTGAAAATGCCCTATCAGTTAGCTAGGAGAACGAGTGAAAGCAGAACATTTCAGGAGGAGGAGGGATCACATGCAAAGAGAGAGGGTGTCAGGAGTGTGGTGGGTTCCAGCAGTTCTATATGCATTGGGTAAAGGCTACTGCTGGCGGGAGATAGTAGGAGGTGAGGCCAGAACAACACTTTTCAAAATAGTTTTGGGGGACCATTCGTCCTGCTAGAAGCATTACAAAAAATGTTTCCAGATGCAGTTGATAGAGGGTAACAAAATAAATCATATTCTTCTTCTGGAGATTCATAAAGATATGATCCCATTATCATTTTAAGAAACCCTGTACTTTTGAAATTTTATTTAATACCAAACTCATTGTATCAAGGAAATTCTTGTTTTAGTACAATACTTTCAGTAACAGAAACGGTGCTCCATAGTGCATACTTTGGGAAACATGGAACTAGCATGGAAGAACAAGCCATGATACTTCAGCCTATAAACGAAACCAAGAATTTCGGTCTTCATCTTGAACATCTTGGGGGACAGATGAATGATTTTTTTTTTACATTAATCCATCCCATTTACCATACTTTTAACTATCATTATTTCTTGCCAAGCCGTATTTTTAATATAGAATCATATTCTTTTGATCTAAAACACTTTTTAAAATTTTCCTGTAGTACGATTCTAAGCTCAGAATTTTCTTAAAAACATTTCTTTCAAGGTATATTTTGTACAGGAAAATATTAATCTATACAACTTGATGTGTTTGTAGGTAAGTATACTCCTGTGAAACTATCACCACAATTTATGCCATACACCTATTCAACACTTCCCTTTTATTATTATTATTGTGTGTGTGTGTGTGTGTGTGTGTGTGTGTGTACATGTGTGTGATAAGAACACTTAACATAAGATCTACCCTCTTAGAAAATTTAACTGGAAAATTCACCAATATGTGGAATTTAAACAGCACATTCTTCAGTGTTCACTGGATCAAAGAAGAAATCAAAAGGGGAAGTAAAAATAAGGTGAATCATTTTAAAGCAAGGAACGGGGGGTGCCTGGGTGGCTCAGTGGGTTAAGCCTCTGCCTTCGGCTCAGGTCATGATCCCAGGGTCCTGGGATCGAGCCCCGAATCGGGCTCTCTGCTCGGCAGGGAGCCTGCTTCCTCCTCTGCCTCTCTGCCTACTTGTGATCTGTCAAATAAATAAAAATTTAAAAGATATATAAAGCAAGGACCGGACACGGTCAGATCAGGTGTTCCTTTTAGAACTTTCTCTGGCAGTTCTGTACGCTGTCAGCTTTTCCAGCCTCAGTGGCTACATTAGCAAAGGATGAAAAGGACCAGAGAAACTAGTCGCTGATTGCGGTGGTATTTAAGAACAGCAATGCAGGCGTGAACCAAACAGCAATGAAATGGAGGGAAGAGGATGAACAAGAGGAATGCTGATGAAATAGATGGAATCTGATGGGAGTTCCCGATAAAAATAATGGGATCCGGAGGCTCTCAGGACATTTGCTTGGCAGGGCAGGCACGGGAGGAAGCGCTGGAGGCCTCAGGAAGTCTGGAGCAGTATTGGGATAAAAGTCCAGGCAAGGAAAGCAAAACAGAGATGTTCTTATTGGAAGCAGTGGCTTAGGAACGTGAGGCTGAGGGTAATGTCTGGACCTTTAGTTTCTTCACTACTAGGTGGAGGGACTGTGGAGGTATTATTATGTAAGACTATAGGATGCTTCAAGTCTGTGGTCCAGTCAGGCTTTGTCTGCAGATCTTTTGTAGCAAAATATTTTATATTTTGGCTTCTCCTCAAGTGATATGGGTACCTACACACGTGTGTGGCTTCCTTTATACCTCCTTTCACCATTGGATGTTTCCCTGTAGGTCACATTTCCTCAAGGACCAGTTAGAGCTTCAAGGATTCTCATTTGGCTCTGTCAGCTGTTCACTCACTGGATTCCCCAGCACCCCTGTTTGTAATCTAGTTCTTTATCTTCTTACCAGCCCCTTTCCAATTGTCTAATCCTCATGCTAACTTCAGTTCCAGGTGAGGGCGAGCTAATATTTCCACTTTCCCTTTTGACTCCTCTCTGAAACTACAGTTTCACACTGTGGTCACATCCTTGCTGGCATCCTTGCTGGCATCCTTGCTGGCATACAGTCTGTTAGATGGAATGTTCTGGTAGGATGACTCACTCTTCTGGTTTACCTGTGGCTGAGGAGTTGCTGGGATGCAGGATTTTCTTTGCTAAAACTGGGAAAGTCCTGGATAGACCAGGACAGCTGGTCACCCTAAGTCGTTTTGCTTCCCAGCATAGTGCCTGTCACAGAGTAGAGCTGTTTCAAATAAATACTAGCTTAATTAATCAGACATCTAGGATTATCTTGATGGTAGATAATACTCTACTTATTTTACATCTGAGGAACTTGAAATTCAAGAGGTTGTCATCTACCCAGGGCCACAGTGAGTTAGTAAGTAAGTGGCAGAGTCAGGATTCAAACCCAGGTCCGTCTGATTTCAGACTTGAGTTATTTCCAAAATGCAACCATGTCAGTATCACACCTCCCATCATCCACGTGCTTTGGTTTTTGTGTTAGTGCTGAGCTTCAGGAGCTGTCAGAAGCAAGCTCCTGGGGAACGAGGAGTGTTATAGAGTGCAGCACTCCGCGCACTCGCACTCGCAGTGATGGTTACCACCCTTTTCTTCCCAGGGCCCTTTCCCCCAGGGCAGCTTGTTATCTACGAGAAACATGAATTCACTGAGAAAGAGCAAATTCCTCACTATCAGCATGAGTTACAAGTCAGACATTAGTAGTTACTTTTATCTTTGTGCACATATGATAAAACATATTTCTTTAATAACCCTAAGCCTTCATGTACTCTTTACACAACAGTTTTGTAGCTAAAATTAAAATACTACAAGATTAAAGGATAGATTTCTTTTCTGTGTTTACCTACAGGTATGTTCACAATGGAATAGGTGCCTTATGTATGTCGTATGGACCATCTTATGGCAAGAGCTGGCATATGACATGTTCTAGTTTGGAACAAAGTAACTCTCTAATCAATTTGAATTCTCTTTGTAGTGTAGATTTATAATGTAACACTGAATCCTTTTAACAGAATATTATTATCAGATTAGTTATTCATATGGCATCTATTATTTTAGTATAATAAACAAGTGCAGCTCATAATTGTAAATTCTGTTATGATTAATGAGAGTATCACCCTTGCACAGCAGTAACATATTTGCTCTTTGTTTAATCAAATTTAAAAGGAGATGGAAGGAGGAATTATGATATGACACCTACTAGAGATGAAACCGATAAAGGAGCTCCAGGTCAGTGCTTCCTTTTCCTGTATATGAGCAGTTTCCTTGATATAAATTATTTATGTAGCCAGAGATCACAGTGGACTAAAATGTACACAGGGTCACACATCCATCATTAATTATATAATGTGGTATGAGACGTTTCCTGTTTCTGAAAGAGCAATGAAAATGGAAATAACTGAGCCATGAAAATAGAGTAAATGCTTTGCCTAGTATTTATTTTTAAACTTTCAGATTGTCACTGTTTTGGTTCTCAGATATGTGAAGTATTGGCAAGTCTATAATTTGTATATTAGTGAGTTTAGCAGATTAAACTTTTAAAAGTGGTATCTAGACCATGGTCCTTAGAATCTTCAGGGGTGCCTGGGTGGCTCAGTGGGTTAAGCCTCTGCCTTCAGCTCAGGTCATGATCTCAGCGTTCTGGGATCGAGCCCCGCAAGGGGCTCTCTGCTCAGCGGGGAGCCTGCTTCCTCCTCTCTCTTTCTGCCTGCCTCTCTGCCTACTTGTGATCTCTGTCTGTCAAATAAATAAATAAAAATTAAAAAAAAAGAATCCTCACTAATAAAAATGACAGCCTAATGTAGAGACTAATAATTTGATTATCAGAATGCTTTAAGAAATAGTTACATGAGGGGCGCCTGGGTGGCTCAATGGGTTAAAGCCTCTGCCTTCGGCTCAGGTCATGATCTCAGGGTCCTAGGATTGAGCCCTGCATTGGGCTCTCTGCTCGTTGGGGAGCCTGCTTCCTCCTCTCTCTCTGCCTGCCTCTCTGCCTACTCATGATCTCTCTGTCAAATAGATAAATAAAATCTTAAAAAAAAAAAAAATTAGCTACATGAATAATTTAAAGGCCAATATTTTATAATGGCAAGTGAAAAGAAAACTACTTTTGTCATTAGGAATTAGACCGGTTTGGGGTGCCCAGGTGGCTCAGTCAGGTGATTGTATGACTTGGCTCAGGTCATGATCTCGGGGTCCTGGGATTGAACCCCACATGGAGCCCTGTGTTGAAGACCCCACCCTCTGTCTCTGGGCTCCCAGCTCAGGCACTCAATGGGGAATCTGCTACTTTTCCCCCCCTCTCCCTCTGCCCTTCCCCCCCATCATGTGTGCACACGTGCTTTCTCTCTCTCAAGTAAATCAATCAACCAATCGATCAATCAATCTCAAAAAAAAAAAGAAATTAGGCTGTTTTGTAGTTTTCATCTTTGAGGAAAATAAGAATATTCTTATTTCTACCAAGTATATCTACCAAGTATCTCATATCTACCAAGTATAATGAAAGCTTTGGGCGGCCAATGAAGCATGATGAGACATCAATCCAGTGTATGACAATCCAAAAACTGGTGTAATGGTGGTCATTGTTTTAAAGAGATTCAAACCACCCATTTGGCATACTTATTACATCTTATTCTCTCTCTCCTTCTCTTTCACTTGCAAAATATCTTTTATGTTTTTAGTTCCCAGTTATCTAATATTTAAGTACCTTGGTGACAAAAGAGATTTTTATCTATCCTTATAGCCCCCATAAAGCCTACCATAAGCACTCACACCTTTATGGCACTTGTAAATACATATTGATTACTTGATCTATAATTTTGGAATAACTGTGTTGAGAACATGGCAAGATTGCTATTGAGACAAGCAAAATAAATTGATGTGACATATCTCAAAGTTAAGGGATTAATCAATTATACTTCAAATTTGATAGACGGAATAATATCCCAGTAATTACCAGAATTTAATGATCCATTCTTGCCATCAATTTACTGCTGCTGCCAGGAGCTAGAAGAGGGCCTGATTCCTATATTGGATGTGGTTCGCTAAGTGCAGCCTTCTTACTCTCACCCAATAAGGTTCAGCATTTTGCCAAACTTGACAACTATTTCTATTTAAAAGTCATGCTTAGGTTGTTCTCACAATATTATGATTATTTAGAGAATATCAGTGCTTTAGAATAGTTTCTATGATTTTTTTTTTCTTGATGGGGGTTATCTTAAGTTATTTTTCAAAATGTAAACAGGTAGACGTCAATTAAGCTATATCTGGCTGCAGTTTAGGCATCAAATAATTGCTGGGAGGGAGTTAAAAAGAAAGGGCAGCTCTGCTCCCTGTGAAAGAGGGCTCTCAGCGTGATCATGACCATGTGGCAGACGTAAGGTAGAGAACTAGAAGTCTCTTCGGCTACGAGTGGAGAAGGGTGTAGAAGTTCTAAAAACAAGTAGGCTATATAGGTAAACCAAATTGTTTTCCTAATTAATGTGGACACTCTGATTATAGTCTGGCTGTAACAGAGAAGTTAACAGAATCTTGGGACACTCAAATGCTGAGGATGGTTGAGAATAAACTTCTGGAGAGACTTTTAACCCCACTCTGAGATGTGTATGTGTGTTAAGAGGGAAATGATGGAGGGTTTTTTTGTTTGTTTGTTTTTCCTTCAAAGTAGCCACTAAGAAATATATCTAGGTCTTTATTTCTGAAAGAAATCTTTCTCTAAAAGAATTGTATTTATATTTACTTGCTTTAGTAAAGAGTTATGTTTCAGAACCCAAAGATATATTCTAATCTCTTAAATATAAATGACTATACTCTGCTTCTTTAAAGGCACAGATGCGGTGTGGTGATCTAAAAGTGCAGGCATGGTGTTTTTCGAGTGGTGAATAAGCTTACTTTTTAAGGCTGGCTCTCCTAAACTAAAAAACGCAGCATAGAAGTACATTGTGTGCCTAAATAGAATCACTAATAATAATGAACTAAACCATTGATTTGGGACCAGAAGGGACAATATGGATTCTATTTCCTAAGGCTCAGAATCTTTGGAGGCAAACCCCATATTACTAAGCAATATAAAACCTCTCAATTCCTGGCTCTGTGTTCATTTATAGCAACATATACTTTATTATTGAAAAGAAAAATCTGCAGAGGCCAGCTAATTAAAAATTCTTTCTCTCCACCACACAACTAGAGGAATGTTCTAAAAATTCTCAGGCAAACACAAAACTTTAGATAAAATCTGTAGTGTAAATATACTATTAGTCCAGTGCAGAAGGTAAATGGTTGACATTGCCAGTTTTTGTTGTTGTTGTTGTTTAAAGATTTTATTTATTTGTGTGAGAGAGAGAGAGAGTGAGCAGGCACAAGCAGGGGGACTGGCAGGTGGAGGCAGGGGGAGAAGCAGGCTCCCTGCTGAGCGAGGAGCCAGATGCAGGACTCAATCCCAGGATCATGACCTGAGTCAAAGGCAGACGCTTAACGGACCAAGCCACCGAGGCACCCCAACACTGTCAATTAAAAAAAAAAAAAAAGGTCTAGTGAGATATAATTTACCCACCACACAATTCATCCATTTAAAATGTACAACTCAGGGACACCTGGGTGGCTCAGTTGGTTAAGCGGCTGCCTTCGGCTCAGGTCATGATCCCAGCGTCCCGGGATCGAGTCCCACATCGGGCTCCTTGCTTGGCGGGGAACCTGCTTCTCCCTCTGCCTCTGCCTGCCACTCTGTCTGCCTGAGCTTGTGCGCTCTCGCTCTCTCTCTCTCTAATAAATAAATAATAAAATCTTAAAAAAAAAAAAATGTACAACTCAATTGTCCACCATGTTCAACAGTAGAGCAACTATCACCACAATTTTAGAACATCTTCATGACTTCAAAAAGAAACCTCGCAACTATTAGTTTTCACTTACCCTTTCTTCCCAATGTCCCCAACTTTTGGCAACCACTACTTTCTCTATCTTGGAACAAAAGGTGGTCTTTTGTGGCTAGCTCATGTCACTAGTATGTTTTCAAGGTTCATTCATGTTTATAGCAAGTATCGGTTTTTCATTCCTTTCCTGTTAACAAGTAATATTTCGTCACATGAATATACCACATTTTATTTATCCATTTACCAGTTGATGGGCATTTTGTTGCCAGAGAACTGGGGAGACATGGACCCTTAACCCAGCCCTTCCCAAAGGACTAGCTGAAGATTCTTAATCTCCTCTCTAGAAGGAGTTCAAGGGCAGGCACACAACACAGCAAAGGAGTGACAGAAGCTGAAGAGGGAGCAGAAGGCAAGCTGAGAACAAAGCAGAAGCTGGCACCTTACACCCCCCATCCCCCATGTGATATGTGTGACGTTCCTCAGGGGCTCCTGGCTGTCCTAAAGGAAAAACAAATGGTTAATGGATAGAGATCACAGTTCTACAGGATAGGAGTCTCCCTCAATTTGCAAATGTCCTAGTGATTTATAAGGAAGACGCTTTCTTGCCAATAGCCTATCTTCCAGAGACCCATAACTCAGTTTCTTGAAGCCCTAACATCACCCTCCCCTCCATAAAATTGAGGTAGGCTGAGGAAACTTCATCAAAGCAAAGCGGGAAGGCTTATTAAAGCAAAAGTACACTCGGGAGATGTGAGTGGGAGACCTCCAGTGAGAGAAAGCTGAGTCCCTGGGGTCCAGGTTTCTATCCTTTTATTGGCAGTTGTTAACAAAGGGGGTGAGATATTCATTACTTGAGTTGAGGAAGCAGTTTCCGTCTTTTCCTTTCTTATTTGGTCAGGGGTGTTGTGTCATGGCACCCACTGTCTTGGGCCTATCTGGTCTGATCCCACTTCCTATGGGGTGCTGCCTGAACATGTGCCTAGTCTAACAATTTGGGTCGTTTCCACTTTTTTATTCAGTATGAATGCTATTGATGTAGTTTTTGAATATAAGTGTGGTTTGGTGGGGTGAGGTCTGGAGCTGATGACCAAGAAAGAATTCTTGAGATATCTTTGGTGCAAACTGGTGGTTTTATTAAAGTCCGGGGACAGGACCCATGGGCAGAAACAGCTGCTCCACCTGGGTGGTGAGGGGCTGCTGATTATATACTCAGGAGTTGCGGGAGGTAAGGAAAAGGGAGGTCTCAGAAGGATTTTCATTTGTTAAAAAAAACTCAGAGGATACAGGAGACCTTGCCATTGTCAAATTACGGTTGTTTTCCCCTCTGGCTAGGCCTTAACCTTAAGACAGTTGGGAGCTTCCTAGAACAACGTTGCACCTGTCCCACCCAGGAGTGGGGGAGGGGGAGAGTTGCAGGGTGTCAGCTTGTGCTTTGACCTTAGCTAGCCTTCTCCTCCCTCATCACTATGAACATTTGTTCATACATTTTTCTGTGGAGATATGTTTTCTTTTTGAAGAGGGGAGGAGTATATGCCTAGCAGCGGAGTTGTTGGGTCATATGGTAGCTGTATATTTAAACTCTTGAGGAATCACCTCTTTTCCAAAGTGGCTACACCCCTTGGCATTTCCACCATTTTTTCCTGTGGGTTCCAACTCTGAATACTGGTGCACCCCCTCCAGGGCTTGCTGTGGCTGTTGATGCTTGTTTATGTTTTTAGTTTCTTG
>RCUC01160734.1:0-73178 GCA_003697995.1 Taxidea taxus jeffersonii | reverse complement strand
TTTCTACTAAGTACCTCACAGGACCTTAATAATGTATGCATCACAGAATTCTCAAAATTCTCAAAATTTTCTTCCACAAGTTGTTCATTATTAATCACACTTAAAATGTAAGACCATTCACGAAAGACAACTTATTTACTTTTTCTTAAGTAATGTAAATTAAGAAAGTTATGTGAATGCTTTTTTAGAAGCAACAGTTTTAACATCACATGATAAGGATTCTGTTTTTTTCTCTCTATGAAATCCTCATGTAAAGATTGGTATTCTCATTTTGTTTGTCTTAGAATGCAAGCTGTGTTAAATGCAACATTGTATAAGAGAAATGAAAGATAAAAATGTTCAGAAATATAAAAGCTGTACAAAAGTAACCTCATAGGCACAATTACCATATGTTTCTGGGCTCAACTAATGAGAGAACTTTGTTCAAGTGCACTTCGGCTCAATCTGAAAATAATAAAACCATGACTTCTATGAGTTAGAAAACATGCCCCTCTAACCTCCCCTTCTCAACCTCTAGTTTCACTTGTTGAAAAACAAGGAAAACAAATAGACATGTGGCCACCCACATGGTTGTGTAAATTGAAAAAAAAAAAAAAGTGAAAATAACGTGCGACAGAATGCCTGAAGGGTTTGCTTAGTCCTTCACACATGGACTTAATCACTTTGGCAAATTCTCTCTCCCTCCCATATGAACTTTATAGACCATTCTTCAAATTAAAAGTGCCCTCTCTTCTTTCATGTCTTAAGAACTAGTGACTGAGGGAACAGCTTTGAAGTGATTTGGGAAACTGTATCATCAACTAGGAATTTTTGCTGCTCTTTAAAATTCACTGGAAATGTGCCAATAATGTAGGATGCTA
Source organism: Taxidea taxus jeffersonii (assembly GCA_003697995.1). Classification (NCBI taxonomy): domain Eukaryota; kingdom Metazoa; phylum Chordata; class Mammalia; order Carnivora; family Mustelidae; genus Taxidea; species Taxidea taxus. The sequence goes on along the minus strand of RCUC01160734.1, from coordinate 72,318 downwards.
AAAATTGTAGAGGAACTTCTTGGTATGTGAACTTCTTGGTGTGTATGTGTGTGGAAGGTTGTTTATATGCATACACACACTCATTATCTAAGCTTAAATCCTCTTTAAAGCTGGTAATGTTTAAATTCCACTGGATACATATACCTTGTAAGGCAAAATCAATATTCCATTGGAATTTCACTTTTCAAGTTATTTCTAGGGGCTAACTGCTGTGCAAATCAGTGATCAGAGCTAATAACCAAAATCATGTGATTGAGTTAACAATGGAGGGTGCGTTAATTCTAAACCTACTTGAAAAGTTTTCCGACAAAACCACATATTATTTAAAATTGGAAAATAATTAGCTCTCTAGTGAAATGGGGACCTTCCTTTCCTGTTACCCTGTATACTTCGAGTTTATATGAAAATTATTAATAACTGCAGAGTAACAACTGTAGACCCTTATAGAAGGATTTTATAGATATGCATACACAGAGATGGTCAAAAAATCACATCAGGTGTCCATTTCATTCAAGAAGTTAAAGGTCAACAGGCACCTTGGCCTGATTAAGGTGCTCTTGTGAGCACCTTAATGTTTTGTGGATGAACTGTTTATTTTAATTTCCATCCTTCCTAATTCCCTTGCTTTAATGCATGTCTGTTCTATAAGCCCATTCTTCTTTGCATGCTTCCTATCCATGAGCTGATATATGGCAAAGACCCTCCACCTGTCAAAACACTTTTATATTACCACTTCCCTATATTTGTCAGTCAAGTAATTATAGAGGTCAGCTAATATTTTCTATAAAGAGCCAGATAGTATTTTAGGCTTTGCAGGCCAGAAGCTGTTTGTTCCAACTACTTAATTGCTTGTTGTGGTGTGAAGGCAGCCATAGATATGTGAAAGAATAAGAGTAGTTGTGTTACAGAAAATCCTTTCTTTATAAAAATTGGTGACAAGCTGGACTTGACCCTTGGACTATAGTTTGCTGAACTTTGAATCATAAGACTATTCAGATGGGAGAGAAACTTCCTCTGATTTCTTGCAAGACTTAGTTGGGAGACTAGGTAACACAGACTTTGCATTCATGTAATAAACTTTGTTGTTGTTGTTTGTTTGTTTGTTTGTTTTTTGCTGCATAGCATAGTGGTGAAGAGCACAGACTTGGTGACAGTCATACTGGAAGTTCTGTGGTCTTGCAAAAGTAACACACTTTCAAAGCCTCATTTTTCTCATCTATAAAATAGGATAATCATAATATATACTTCAAATATTTGTTATGAGATACAATTAGAAAATGTCTATAAGGGGACAATATAGCTATATTATACTTCAGGGTTTATTTTTCAGAAGGTGAGCTCTGGATACATTAAAAGATATTGCTACAAATTTTGTGGTGAAATCTTTTATAATCCACAATTATTTGGATATTATGACACATCTGCTTGAACTTATACGACCATTTTGTAAGAGGAAGTATCCATTTACCATAAGTGTCTTTCATGACTTACTACATTTTCACATCATGGAGTATACTTTCTGTCTCTCCTAGTGTTTCTTTGGGACATATGATTTATCTTTTAAAGCTTGCTTTGATAATTGGCTTCTCTGTGAAGTCTTTTCCTAACTTTGCAACTTCTTAGGTACTTAAGTGGCAACTTGTGTAAACCTCTAGCAGAAGTTGTCACATTTTCTTAAGTTGCTTTTTTAATTCTTTGTAAGTGCATTGTAAGGATATACATCCTTTTATTTTTTCCTGAAGTAGTGATGAATAAGCTAAAAAATAATGTTCTAAAGTGAAACCATTTGACTTTTAATTTAATTCCACCAGTTGTAAGTTGTAAATTGTTATCTCCAGCAAATTGCTACAGATTCTTAGAGAATACTAAGGGTTTAACTTGAAGAGTTATAATGGAAACTGTATGACATAATCTATGTACATGGCTTTGCATATATTGGTAGATCATAAGCCTTGATAAATATTGTAATGTTTTTATTGTTACTATTTTAGTATTTAAGACACTATATGATACATTAATGATACTTAGTATATGTTTTTCAACTAATGTAATATCACAAATGAATTTAATGAATATATTTTATATACTGTTGCAAAATATAAGGTAAAATATAAAGCTATCTTATTGTCTACTATTTAAAGTTTTCCTTCATGGCATACATCAACTTCAGAAATTATATTTTTTAGGGTTTCTAGATGAAGTATGTACTGAGACACTTGTAGGAATAAGTTAAGAATTTCTTGCATAACTCTAACTTATAATAACAGTTTTGTTCTGAAATTTATCCACTTAAGAAATATACCTGTATATGTAGCTTTAAGTGTTCTTTGGTAATCACAAAATAGAATTCTTGAAAACAGTAGAAATAAGGATGTATTTTACTCTTTGATCATCTTAACATTTTCTGTTTTGCCTTAATTGTAAGATTAATTTAAAAAACAGAGTAATGATACACAGAATTAACTGAACACAGTTGACCCATGAACAGCCTGGGGGCTAAGGGAGTTGACCACTTGCAGGTCAGAAATTCATTTATAACTTTGAGTCCCCCCAAAACTTAACTACTAATAACCTACTCTTGACTGTAAGCCTTATGGATTACATAAATAGTTGATTAACACATATTTTTTATGTTTTCATATTATATACTATATTCTTACAGTGAAGTAAGCTAGAGAAAAGAAAATGTTACTAAGAAAATCATAAGGAAGAGAAAATACATTTACAGTGCTGTACTGTATTTTTTGGTGGAGGGAACCCACATGTAAGTGGACCTGCACAGTTCAAATCATGTTCAAGGGTCAGCTCTACATTATATAAGAAAAAATGTCCTGGTTTAAATTTACAAATTCCTAATTTAGGATTTTAATATTTCTAATTATTAGGATTAATTTAGGATTTTAGGATTTAATCTTTAATTTAGGATTTTAATATTTCTAATTAAGACAAGTTTCCTTGTATACCTTCACTAGAATCACCAGGAAGAATAAAATAAGGCAAGTAAAACACAAGCAACATGGAGTTAAATAGATTTCTCTCATGCTTTCCACAGTTTTAGTATTTATTTAACTGGAATGGATGCAAAGACAGAGCTTAGCTATATGTGTTGCTATCTCAATAATTTATGCATTTATAAAATGGAGGCACTTGAATATTTCTAAATTTATTTTCTTGTTCTTCTGCCAGAGCATTGTTTCAAGGGTCACTTAAATATTGCAAAATACTATAAATTGGATTTTATATTACTAATAATGATAAATGAAAATAAGAGCAAAAACAAGGAAGCAAAATGGAGGCTATAAGCAGCAAACCAGGATCCCAAATCTTGAAAGATTCCATGGAATTCACCTGTTCTATTTAAGTGGTTTATTCTCTATATATCTAGAAAATTGTTTTAAATTTCTAATGAATGCTATGAACATCTGATGATGACTTTTTATACATATGCAGTTTTTTTTTTTTAAGATTCATCTATTTATTTTAGAGAGAGGGTGGGGCAAGGAGCAGAGGGAAAGAAACTTCAAACCAACTCCCCGTTGAGCTTAGAACCAGACTTGGGCTCAATTCCATGACCCATGAGATCATGACTGGGGCCAAAGCCAACAATCGGATGCCCAACCCAGGCGCCCCACATATGCATTATTTTAACAGAGATGAGTTATCTAGTAAAAAGAAGGCATTTGAAATGGCTCTCAACTGTATTCTAGAATTGAGTCACTTAGCTGAACAATACTTATCTAAAATTATAGTACTCTGAAGCTGATCTTCTAAGAAATGCCCATGTTTCCTCTTCATTGTCTTAGTCGCAGCATAACCGGGGCGCATAATTTCCCCAGACTCTAAACTTGAATTGATGTTTACTTCATTAATTCGGTTAGATAGTTTCACATTCCTTGAAAGAAATAAATTAACAAGTATCATTATTGCAGTATGAAGCCAAATTGGAATGGTACAAAATATGAACCTAGTATTTATGTTCAAGTTTAGTTGACTTAATAATATGCATTGAGTTAAAACTATTTCTTGACTGTTGCTTCAGGAAAAGTGTAATGTACTAAATTCAGCATATATTTTTTAAATTCTCTTCTTGTGATATAATTGTTTCACTGATGAGCCTTGACATACAGCTTTGACTGTAGTGCCAGACTGAATGCCTGGGATCATTTGACCATTAGACTGTGGCTAGTGCCAGACAGATCCCACAGAAGCTAAGGACTTGCACTCTTCCTTGCACAAGTGGGTGAGACTCTCCATTAGTATTTGTCAATTTGAATTTATTCCTATAGTAAATAGATCAGTATGAATGCATACATACTGTATTATTTTCAAAGTTAGAATTCTATGCTGCGTGGTTAGAGATCTTCCATATTTTTCTGAGCAATAGTAGAAGATAAGATTTACAATGATATACATAGAAAATTTGGTGGTGATGCTGTCTAAGAACATTTTGGAACGTTTACAGCAAATGTCCAAACAATCAAAGCTCTTGTCTGCACCTTCTTGAGTTTTCCAGACATTCACACTTTCCTTTAAAATTATAGCTTCTAGACTAGCGAGTTTCTATATTTGTCTTTTAATGTAATTCAAATGCCCTACTTTATATATGTGTCCCTGTGTTTTATTGTGTATGTTTTCAAAAACATGTTCTCTTGATGAGTTTACTGCAATATTCTAAGTCCCATGAATAATTTTATTTTGTCTCTTTATCAGAAATATTGTAACAATAGGCAAAACTTAAAAAAATGTTCCATTTAAAATGCAGATTACAACATAGGACCTATGAGAAATAGCATGTGAAGTACATTTGATCCATAAAAAGCATGTGAAGTACATTTTAAGTGAAAATTAGTATTTAAAGCCACACTTTATGTAAGCATTTAGAATTTATTCTGTCAGCTTAAGACAATTTATGATGATTAATGTATACATAGTAGTATATATAGACATATATACCAGTACAGTATAGAAATGAAGGCAGTTTTTCAGCTGCTGGCAAGTTAATGAAAAAAGGAAGAAAAAAATGGGTTGACTTTTTGACTTACACTCTGTACTTTTACCTGTGTTTAGATTTTAAAGTTTCTTGTAGTGCAAAGGGGAACCTTCTTACACTGTTGGTGGGAATGCAAACTGCTGCAGCCAACTAGAAAACATTGTGGAGTTTTCTCCAAAAGTTAAAAATAAAACTACCCTACCACCCAGCAATTGCACTACTAGGTATTTATCCAAAGGATACAAAAACAGTGATTCAAAGAGACACATGCACTCCAATGTTTACAGCAGCAATGTCCACAATAGCTAAATTATGGAAAGAACCCAAATGTCCATCAACTGATGAATGGATAAAGGAGAAGTGGTATGTATATACAATGGAATATTAGCCATCAAAAAGAATGAAATCTTGCCATGTGCAATGATGTGTGTGGAGCTAGAGTGTATTATGTTAAGCAAAATAAGTCAGTCAGAGAAAGACAAATACCATATGATTTCACTCATATGTGAAATTTAAGAAACAAGACAGATGGACATAGGGAACAGAAAAAGGAGAGAGGCAAACCATGGAAGAGTCTCTTAACAATAGAGAACACAGGGTTACTGGAGGGTGGGGAGGGTGGTAGGGAAGGGGCTAAGTAGGTGATGGGGATTAAGGAGGGCACTTGTTGTGATGAGCACTAGATGTTATACGTGCGTGATGAGTCACTAAATTATATTCCTGAAACTACTATTACACTACATATTAACTAACTAGAATTAAAATAAAAACTTGAAAGATAAAATAAATAAAATTTCTTCTAGTGCAGTTGATGACACCAAAATTTTAAAACAACTTTATTTATCTTTTATTAAGAAAGAGAGAGAGGGAAGGAGAGAGAGGGCATGTGAGTGAGGGGGAAGTACAGAGGGAGAGAGAATCTTTTTTTTTTTAAGATTTTATTTTTTTATTTATTTGACAGACAGAGATCACAAGTAGGCAGAGAGAGAGAAGAGGAAGCAGACTCCCTGCTGAGCAGAGAGCCTGATGTGGGGCTCAATCCCAGGACCCTGAGATCATAACCTGAGCTGAAGGCAGAGGCTTTAACCCACTGAGCCACCCAGGCACCCCGAGATAGAGAATCTGAACCAGGTTCCATACCCAGCATGGAGTCTGAGCCGGGCGGGATGGGGGAGCTCAATCTCACTACCGTGAGATCATAACCTGAGCCGAAATCAAGAGTTCGGTGCTTAACCAATTGAGCCACGCAAACACCCAGAATAACACCAAAATTTTAAATTATAAGTGGCAGAAACTTTTAAAATCTGGGAAAAACAACATGGTTACTCTTTCATTCTTTGCTGCTTATGCAAATTGTAATATATGTTTTTTGTCTTTATTATCCTTCAACCCTTCCTGTAAGTGAGCAGTAAAACTGCCATCACTGTCTGTCTGTGGGAGTCCCATAACTTTCCCTGGGTGTACAGGCCCCATTGAGTACAATGCTTCTCTTGTTCTTCATCATTGTTGCTTTTGCCCAAACTCCATGTTGAGAGAAAATGGAAAGTGTTGAAAAGTATGTATTCTCCCCAGCTTTTTAGGGAAGGAATTGTGGGACTGGTATTTTCTCCACACACATTTCATCAGATTCTTGACTTTCCTTGAGCACTGATTGGTTGGCGCTTGCAGAGGAGTCCAGATTACTGAACTCCTAAGGGGATACCAGCAATAGATAAACATGACCAAGGATTTCCAAATCTCCAGCCAGCCAATCAGAGGGTGGGACCATAACCCAGAGACTGCAGTATGTTTTTCACATTATTTTAAAGCCCTAGACAACTGGACTTGAATTCTTGATATGTAGTGATTTTGCATTAAAAAGATCAGAAAAGTTTTGGCTGGCTTGTGGCTCAGAATGCTGGGATCAATTATTATTTTGGAATCAGCTTTTTTTTTCCTTGATAAGAAACATTGTGATGGAAGGAATTATTACACTGTCACATTGTTTTAAAAGTTGAGCTCCAGGCAGCCATTGCTCATCCCTGGCTGATTTAGTCTGATTAGGACTGATGGGAGATCAACTTCTGGTTCTTGCTATAAACCTGCTTCATCATCTGGGAAGGTGCAACTGCAAACCATTACTTCATTTTTTTCAAGAGTTTATGATAAATTTAGCTGGCACACTGAATTCAACAATAAATTAAAAGCTTTCAGGTTTTATTCTTTTAAAAGGAAGAGCTCTCAGCACCGCAGCACAGTTTCACAATATTTGTAAAATGTTGTGTAATGAAGGTTTGGCATGAGAATATTAAAGTTTCAGTACTAAATGTTTAAGGATTAACTCCAAAACTGAAGGTCTTTAATTTTTAAAATTTGTTCCACTAACTGACATGATTTGCCTAATATTAGACAGTTTGTTTTTTCATTAGGTTCTTCATAAACAAAATAAAATTCAGAGGTGTATCAGTATTCTGATAATTCAAGTAGAATCATGTTTACATTAGTTCCCTGTGCTTTTATTTTATCTTGGGGCTAAATCTCTTCAGCTAGTCCCTTTATTCTAGCAAATATTCTTAAGGTGAGCAATTTTCTATTTTTTTAAAAGATTTTATTTATTTATTTGAGAGAGAGAGCACAAGAGGGGAGAAGATCGGAGGGAGCAGACTCCCCATAGAGCTGGGAGCCCAATGTGGGACTGGATCCTGGGACTCCAGGATCATGACCTAAGCCGAAGACAGTTGCCCGACCAACTGAGCCACCCAGTCACCCAGCAATTTTCTATTTAAATTTCACCTTATATTAAGTGGGAAAATTTGGAAGAGCGCTTCTCCCCAATTCTCCCTGTCAAAACACATCCCTCTAATTTAAACACATTCCCAAAAATATTTGCACATAATATAAATAGATTGTTTATAAGATTTTGTAAGACTCTATACAATCTTACATAAATTAATACATCTACATAGCTATCAAGAGATAGGCACACAGCATTTACAACAATTGCCTGTAGTTAGCTATAGGTTTATGAACTCATCTCAGATAGGAATTGGGTCTTTTAATTTTTTCCCAGTGGAATTTATTTCTCTATCTACAGTGGTGGCTCAGTAAATATTGTTGTCTTACTAACTACATAATAAACATGGTAAACTTAGTTAAAATTAACAATAATACCATTAACATTAGTGAAGCTTTCTGAAGCACTCTGTTAGATATTTTAGATCAATTATTTCTTTTATTATAAAATAACTCTAAGAGATAGGAGCTATTAGAGTTATTTTATAATAAATAATTGCTTTAGACAAAGAATAGAAAAAGAAATAAAAATAATAAATAAAAGCTTTAGACCTTAAGACTGAGGTAGGGGAGTATCAAGCTCAGAGTGGTGGAGCCAGACCAAGAACCTGGTTGTAAGAGCTCATATTCCTCATTACTACCCTACACAACTCTAACAAAGATTCTTTTTTTTTTTTTTTTAACGTTTTGTTTATTTACTTGTCAGAGAGAGAGCAGGTGAGTGCACAAGCTGGTGGAGCAGCAGACAGAGGGAGAAACAGGGTCCCCTTTGAACAAGGAACCCCATGTGGGACTCCATCCCAGGATCCTGGGATCTGACCTGAGCCAAAGGCAGACACTTAACCATCTGAGCCACCCAGGTGTCCCTCTAACAAAGATTCTTGAAACCCATTCCATGTCTTAACCTATAAATGTCCAGAGAGTGGAAGCAGGGATATCGTATCATCCCCTTCTTTTGGAGCTCAGAGTCAAAAGTGTAACCACATATCCAAGTAAATAATTCAAACATTATGATGTGTATTACAATAAATGTGCATACAGGATACAGGAGGCCAGAAGAGGGAGCAGTGCATTTGACTGGTGAAACTAGAGAAGGCATTCCAGAGGAAGTAGTATCTGTGCTGAATCTTAAAGGATCAGTAGAAAATATTTGGGTAAGAACATCATTGGGGAGAACCCCACAGAGGAGTAAACAGAATGTGGGAAGGCTTGCAAGAGTAAATTTCAGAAAAGTATTTTACTTGACCAGGAAATTGAGTTGCTTCATATTTTCCTATCCGGTGGTAGTCTAAGGTTTAATACCAGCCTACTTACAGAGTTCTAATTACCTTTTTTATTTAAACACAGTGGCACTGCCAGAAATTATTGGATAAAACATTTAGCTTCAAAGAAATATACATAATTATTTCCTATTCAGAGACCATTGATTTAGAATTTCTTGTGCATCAGATTAAGGTTACACATCTAATGAGGTAAACAATCTGATCTTACCACGTTTAAAAGAAATTGTATGAATTTACAATGGATAGCCAATATTGCAGTTGGAGAGCAGAGAAATCAGCATAAATAGAAACACTGAGAATGCTATGAAGTAATTAGTCCTAAACTTTATGAGGATAGGAATTATCTGGTTTGTTCACTGCTATATCCATTGTACTAGAATATTCCTGGCTGGTTGTGGGCACATAACAGATACTTGTTGAATGTTTTTGAGTGAAGTTACAACCAGATATGAAGAAAACATGCAGAAACAACTAATATAAAGGCATAGCCATCAGTTGTCATTTAGAATAGTTGGTGGCAAAAATACACCTCTGCAGCTAGGTGTAGGAAACTATATATATAACCCGTGATGTTCTGAATGAAGATCCTGAATAGACAGGGAAAGATTAAATCATAACAAATAATAAAATATGGATAATTTTACCTTTTAGAAAAAAATTAGAATAAAAATAATCAGTATACAAAACAGATAAAATTCTCTTTCTGGAAAATTTTCCTTTGTTAAATATATTCCAAAAACGTTAGTAAACCAAGTGTTACTATATTTTTGTGTGTTCATTTAAATACAAATTAACTACTACAATGTTATTTTGTCTTAAATATTCAGGCAAATTTAGAGTTGACTGTCCATTGAAAACAAGTTATCTAATAGTGAAAAGTGATCAAAATCACAATATAGTTGGGGATTCCCACACCCAGTGTTTACTTTAGTAGTTTTCATTCCTATAGGGTTTAATCATTTAAGGAGAGTGAAAGTACTGACTACTTTGGTTCATTTTGAACAATTAAATATGAAAGCTTTCTTTTTTTCCCAGCAATTGAAACGTAAGTATTCCAACTGATTATATGCCAGCTTATGTTGTAAATCAAAATGTTCATGATCTAAGCCATTAAGTAGGCCTTCCAATATTGAATATGGCTCCTGATAACAGTCTTTTTTTTTTTAAGAAAATAAGAATGACTTTTTTCTTCCTTTGTGATTCATATATATTTTATTTCTTGGTCTCATTGTAATGTCCTAATTATACCCTCTACAACAATCTTGGAACAGGAATGAGACATTTTTTGTCTCATTCCTAATTTTAAATACAGTGAACCTGACATTTTCATCATTACATCCTATGAAGGTTTTTTATTGGTAACTTTCATAAACTTAATGAAGTCCATTCTTTTCATACTTTACTAGGACTTTTTAAAAATCAATGAACTTTTAATTTTAGAACAGACTTAGATTTACAGAAAGGAATGTTAAAAAATACATATATCCCAAATCCATTCTCCTTTATTATTAACATTTTTCACTAGTATTACACATTTGTCACAATTAATATACCAGTAGTGATACATTATTATTACTTAAAATCCATACTTTATTTTAACTTCTTTCATTTTTATCTCACATATTTTTTCTCTTCCAGGATCCTATCAAGAAACCCATATTATATTCATCATCATGTTACCTTGCCTTTAGCTACTTTTGGCTGTGACAGTTTTCCAGACCTTTTCTATGACCTTGACAGGTTTTTGTGCATGTGTGCATGTGGGGAGGGACAGTACTAGTAAGGTATTTTGTGGACTCCTTTATTTGTATTTTTATGTTAGTGTTCTCTTATGATTAGACTGGGGTTATAAGTTTTGGGGAGGAAGACCACAGAGAAAAAAATACAGTATGAGGACACCATATCAAGGATCCATATACTATCAACACGATTTATCATAGTGTCAATCTTGATAATCTAGTGAAGATTTGTAAGATTTCTGCACTGTAGTATTCTTTTCTTCTCCTGCTACACTCTATGTACAGGCCACACTGCCATTGTGTTCTGTCTTCCCAAGGGTAAATTATCTACAGAAACTATTTGGAATTCTGCATGGGATATTTGCCTATTCTCCCCCATATACTTATTTATTCAGTCACTTATTTATATCAGTATAGAATCATGGATATTTAATTTATACTTGATTATAATCCAATACACCATTATTTTTCTCTTTAGATTGTTCCAGCTTTGACCATTGATAACTCTTTCAGTTGGTTCTTGCGTGTCAGTTCCTATAATCAGCCATTTCCCCAATGATCTTTGGTTCTTTTTATTAGAAGGTAGTATTAGAAACCAAGAACTAAGCCCTAGAGGTGCTTGTTGCAACTGAGATTTTATGGCTTCTAGGCCTTATCAGCTGACCAAGCAAGTAAATATATGTGTGTATACTAATTCATATACAAGCACATATATATAAATAGTCCTATAGGTAAATCTGTATATATATTGAGGTAAATATCAGTTTAACTGATGTCCCCAGCTCTAATGCACTGCCACATAAATCACTCTAGCCTCCTCCTCTTGATTCTCTGAAACCTCCCACTCCAACAGTAAGAAACCTGGTTCCCACCATCAACCACCCACTTATTTAATTATTCAGTTCCAATACACATTATAGTGGTTTCTGAATTGATAACCCATACCCCCATAGGAAACAACTTTATAGTACTCTGTGTGGTCCTTTTGCCTTTAGTCTTACAGGCTTTACATATTTCCAAAGTTGCTTAGGCCAGTAACTTTCTCCCTCACTTCTTTTGGGGAGATTAATTAATACATTCATAAAAAAGGTTCTTTTGTCACATTTTACATTCTATCCTGGGATCTCCTGACCTCCTAAATGATTGTTTATAGAAGTTGTGTACATGAAGTTTCACTCTGTCCTGCTGGTGTTCTGTATCCATCATTAGAGTATCATACATAATAGATTCACCAACTGAAAAATTATCTGTACTTTACTTATTCAACCTCTATTCTTCTTCTCATCCCTGACAATTCATTTTAAAAATACAAATTTAGGGACACCTGGGTGACTCAGTCAGTAAAGCATTTGCTTTTGGCTCAGGTCATGATTCCAAGGTTCTGAGATCCAGTCCCACATCAAGCTCCCTGCTCAGTGGGAAGTCTACTTTTCCCTTTGCCTGCTGCTTCCCCTGCTTGTCCTCTCTCTCTCTGACAAATAAATAAATAGAAGAACTTCATCTAACCAATATATGATAACCCCTTGGCCACAGGAATTAACATAATGGTAATCTAATCAGTGCAACACTCAGGACTTTTTTTAGATTGTTATGAGATGATATTTCTTCTCTCCTTTTTCTTGATGTAAGTGAGGAATTATGACAACAGTTATTGATGACATCATACTATGACCCCAAGAGAAGCCAATCTAAAAGCAAAGCTCATATACGAAGGCAGAGGTGAGAAATTGTAGAGATGTGGACCTAGAATCTGTATCTTATCCCACATGAAACCAGCCATAGGATGTTTCAGTAATATGCAACACTAAATCCTCTTATTTGATTAAATTGTTTTGCATTGAATTTTCTATTATCAGCAACTCAAAGTACTCAAACAGGTATTATTGGGAGGAATGAAGCTTTAGGCTGTTTAAAATTCAGTCAATTAATATTCTGGTATATCTACTTTAACCCTGCTTTGTCAGATCTTCTCTTTCTCAGCTTTTCCTGAGCACACATTTTATGTTACTTTTATCTGTCAGATCTAGAGAATCTGCTTAATGTGTGAAATAAATTATTTTAATAAATTAAAAATTTCCAAGGACCCTATCAGCATAGAGCTCAGGCACAAAATGAAATAAATATAAATAAAATAAAATATTTTAAATAATATGCTTCTATAATTCTTCTGATTTATTTTTATTATAATTATTTTCTATCTCCTGAACATGAAAATATTATACAAATACAAGACTATTTTTTAGCTTGCACATAATAAAATAATTAAGAACTTCAAATATTTTATGTGAAATATAGTTGTATACCCAAGCTTCATTATATATTATTATGTCAACACTATAATTAAACTGTTCTTAAGTATTTGGTTTTGGTCTGTGTTATAAGTAGATAAATCTTTATCCTCCTGTTTTACAACCCTTTCTCCAAAATACTTCGTGGTAAACCATTATTAATTAAAAACTTATTATACATTAAGGATTTAGTTACAGTTTAAATCCTTCTATCTATGTTAATAGGTAGGTATACCAACCCATTTTACAGATTAGACAACTAAGATTCAGAGACTTAGTCTCACACCCAATATTACAATTACTAAGTAGATTTAGGGGAGTTTGCAACCTAGATTTATAGAACTCTAGAGTCACTTAATTTACTCATTGAATTTTCAGTTTCCATAATTCCTCCACCCTCTGTCTTTTCCTTTCAGTGCTTGCCCACTTGTGTGTAAAACCATTTGTGTTTTAATCTTCCCTAAGACACTTTTTTGTGAGCAAACTAGAGGAAAGTAGAACAGAAGGAAGGAGAAATAGAGCTTCCCCATGGCCACAGTCACTGCTGGAATAGATCAAATCAATCCAATAAATTCTAAAAAGAGTAAGCACATGTGGATAGCAGAATGGATATGTTGAAAGTGGCTTCCTCAGTGTTCCATAGTGAAAACATGGATTATAGATGAATCCCCATGCTTTTCAGGGACTCTGATAGTGTTGATCCTACTTGTAGAGGCATGATTCTAGAAGAAATCCACATGTTCTTTTGAGATTCTAGTATTTGTTTATTTTCCTCTGTAGTTGGGTTGAGGGGGGAGGTAAGTGGCACATCTTTTTTAGCCCTCCATGACACGGCCCATATGGAACTCCTTTGGTTTGACAATTCTTTTGATGCTAAATTGGTGATGATTAATCCCTTTTAAATTAGATGTATTATCACATCTTGCTTGCAGAACCTTTTATTTTAACTTAAAATTTTTTTCACTTAAAATTTCTCAGTGACTAAAATCTTACAAGAAAGATTCATGAGACACTAAAATTTTGACAAAACTTTTAGGGTAAAAATTCAATAAGTAAAATCATTCTTTCAGTCCTACTGAGTCCCAAGAAAGATTATATCAAAGTGCCCACAGTGAATATAATACATATTTTGAGTATAAGACCAAGCTTTATGACTCCTTTGAAGGCATCATAATAAAATTTTACATAGTTCAGAAACACTTTGAGTTAAGACATGAGGACAATTCATCTTTACCTGAAAGATAGAATATATTATAGGATAGATTCAATTATGTAAAATTGTTAGACTCAGTAATTCTTTATGCCTTTAGAGAACATTGAGCAATAATGACTAAGAAGTAAACTTTTTTATAGCCAAATGAATGAAAAAGTCTGGATATTTGAAATACTTCTGTTTATACAAATCAAAGAAAATTATAAGCTTGATCACTCCAAAAATTTACAGCAAAATAATAATAACAAATTATATTAGGTATTTAAAGAAAATAATTTCCTCCCTTATGTAAATTAATTTTCTTCATTGATTGAATTAAGTAAAAAATGAGAAAATGTCACTTTCAATCTAATTGGCAATCCGAAATTTTAATATGGAAGAGTCTTCAGAGCAACAGTATGGTTGGATATAGTGTGTTGGAGTTAGGATCACTGGGTAGGAGGTTTTTTTTTAGGATGCCTGTGTTTTGCAAGCCTACTTTTTTTCTTCTCATAGTTCATGTTTATGGTGCGTCATTCAAGTTCCTCAAATCAACTGTTTCTTGCTTGTCTTTGTATTGTATAGCAAAGAGGAAAGAACTTATCATGGTGTCCTTGAAAAATTAATGATTATCATTATTAAGAGTCTGATGACTGAAAAGTATGTCAACAGCCTACATATTATACAGTCAAGATGAAGTTGCCAGTTAAAATACACACTTCTTTTATGGCCTCGGTATGTACTTGATGGCCTTTTTATTATTGGATAAATCTGAGTAACAAGGAAAGTAGAAATATATATTATATTATATTATATTATATTATATATATTATATAATATAATATATATATAACCATATATACTGAGAGAGATGTTAGGTACTTTTAATTTCAAGAAGACAGAAAAACTAAAGTTTTTACACACCAATGTAGCTCAAAAGAATAAAATGCAGGGCTATTTTTTTCAAGATAATTGTTTTTTTCCTGATTATTGGACCAATTCCCTTCTATAGTAGATGGCTTTTAGTCTTTCTAATAAGCTTTGTCCGTTTTAAACTAGCTTTAACTCAGAGCATCTGCATATTTTCCAGCATTGTCATGTATCTAAGAAGACAGTACTACTCAGTTTGTTCTATAAATTAACCATATGGTTGTTTAGAATTTTTGTAAGATATTTTTATTTGTGCATATGTAATGTGTGTACTTGCAGTTAAATGCTTACATGACTTATGTGATTGCACTAACTGTCATAGGAATATCAAACTGTGGTTCATTATATCAATATAAAATTATTGCACAATTAACATTTATTGGACTGTACATGTGACAAAATTCCATTTTTAATGATGAGATGCATTTTTCTTTTATGTTTGTATATTCTATATGTAATCTAAGTTAAAAAAGAGAAAACAAACTATGACTTTTCAAATTAAATAAAAACAAATGAATTTCTATTAGTGGTAACATTTTTGGTTCCATTTTTAGAAGAGTTGAAGAATTCATAGGCTTTATGCTTTTGTGATATGATTTTAGCCTAATATGGATACAAAATATATTAGTATAAATTATTAATCAGATTATTTAATTATTCTATAGTTCTTAAATTATTCAGTTTTAAAGTATTGAACATACATATAAAGGAAAGTGGAATGTATAAATATTCTTCTGAGTAATCCCAATGCAAATAGTTTGCTTCAATTATTTATGTTTTAAATGTTGGTTTTTAATTTTATTTTTTGGAGGTACAGTTAGTGTTTCTTTATACACAGTGTATAATGGCATTTATATAGTTTAGTATTATATTGTATAATAGCATGCTATCAATTGTGTTATTTTACTTGAGCCTCATTATATACATTATATATCTGGAATGGGGGCAAAGTAGGTTCTTTCCCCATGAAAATAAATGAAAGGCCAGAAGTACTTAGAATTTGTGGAAGTTCATGAGGCTATTAAAGAACAGAGACAAGAATAGACACAAACTGAGAATCTGTATTTTTCCATTTTAACACATCTATTAGAAAATATAAAACATAAAGAGGAAATATATTAGGAAAATAGTTCCTTAAGAATAATAACAATACATATGATATATATGAATACACTTATCAAGAAAAATGCATGTCTATCTGAAGAAAATAGCCAGATTTTATGGAAGGGAATAGGAAAATTTTTGAATAAGTGATGGGAGAGATGTTTCTGGAGAGGAAGAAATCAACTCTCTCCAAGTTAACCTATAAACTTAACACATTTCTAATCAAAATCCAAGTGGGACTTTTTTTGGAACTTGTCAAATAATTCTAAAGTTTATCTGGAAAAAAGTTAATGAATAGCCAGAACTTTTATTTTTAAAGAAGAGCAATGCCCCCACCGGATTGTAAAATGTACTATTAAACTATGAAAATAATACGCAGTGGGGTTGTGCCAGACAGGACAGAAAGATCTATGAAGCAGAAGACAAATGCAGAAGCAGAACAACTATATATGGAGTATTAATATATGATAGAGGTGACATTTCAAACTAGTGAGGAAAGAATGGATAATTGAATAAATTGTGTTGAAGCCAATTGGAAACAACCTTACACCTTACACCAAACTGAATTCAAGATGAGTTAAATATTTATGTGGAAAAACTGAACATAAAATGTACTGGAACAAAATATAACTGAATATTTATATACTCGGATTTTCTAAGACCTAATACCTTAAGAAAAAACATTCACAAACTTGAGTACACAAAAATATTAAAGTATAGCTAATTACCATAATTCAAATTAAAAAGGTAACTGATAAATATAGAGCTCATGACACTAGTAATTAAGGATCTTATTAGTTAATAAGAAAAGTATGAATATGATAATATAAAATTAGTAAAGGGCAAGTATAAATCCACTAAATGAGATTTACAAATGAACAAAAGTCAAACAGAAATGTTTACTAGATTAACAAAATGTGCAAATTAAGTCAAGGCAGTGATTTTTCTGTAAAGGAAAAATTAAACCGATTTTTATGGAATATTGAGAACACAAAAGACTTACACATAGCTAACTTTGCAAGTGCCTATTGTAAATAGGCACTGATTGTAAATCAAAATCATGTGAACATTTTTCTTTAAAAAAATAATCTAAATTTCTAATTGGTAGACTTTATGATAGGGCAGTAACATGCAGACTATGATTTCCATAGCTACTCGAGTATTGACCTTGTCAAGTGCCAAACCCTATAGAGGCCCTGGCCATAGTGAGATGACTGCATTATTAGTAACATTGTTATTTTTGTCTGATGCTTATGAGTAATCTAGCAGGTCCTATTTTCTCAGAGTAGAAGGTCTAATATGCTATAATTGGGCCCTGATAGGATTTTTTCAGAGGAAGGAGCTATGAGTTCCAAGTACCTTTTTCCCTCTGAAATGAAATCTTGGCACTTCTTCCTTTGAATTGCTTTGTGTCTCCCCCTCTAGTTAAACTTTCTTAACACCTTGGGGATAACAGTGGAGTGTAATGGTTAAGAATGTGATCTCTGGAATTAAACTGTCTAGATCCAAGCCCTATCACAGAAGATAGGTGACCCCAGGCAAGTTACCAAACTCCTCTCTGCCTTAGTTTTATCGTCTGAAAAATGGATATCTTAAAGTTGTTGTCAGTATGCTAGTACTAGTTCAGCAGGGGAGAAGAGAGCCAAGAAGCTGGGACTGAAGACCAAGTTGGTTTCATTTGTGAATTGGATTGATGTATCCTCTAAATTGTGTATGTGCATTCTTTATCACATAGGGGACCATGGCTATAGAAATGCTTTAGAAATTTAGACTATGAAACCTGATTTCCTTATCCTTGAAGAGATGGTGGTTTGTATTGATAATTATCTAAGCATTTGGACAGTATTTAATTTTCTGTAGTTGGATTTTAAAAAGAATTAATATAATTTATAATAGTATAATCTGGATTATAAATAGAAGTTTTATTTACATTTTACATTAATTAATATATTAAAACTATAGCCATTTTTGTAAGAATTCAGAATTTGAAGATTAAATAAAAGTCTTTAAAACTACCCTGCTTATTTTTTTCATTTTGCTTATTTTTCATATTTGTTCTTTCTAGATATTTTCCTCCATATTTTCTATTGTTCATGCTAAAGTAGTATTTTTTAAAATTCTGAAGTAGGTGATGGATTTTGTATAGATGGATTCCGTAGGTGAGTTTATTTATCTTAAAAAATAACTCAGTATTCTGTAGTCATACTGGAAAATACTGCAGACAGTAAGTGATTTCAGATGCTAATGATTTCCATGGATGAATCACATGACAGCTGAAAAAATACCATGAAACATCATAGACTAGATGGAAGTAGAGATTCACATTACCATATGAGAAAGTATACGTGTTTGTCTTTATTGTAGGTCTTTCAAAATCTAAATATACAAACAAGTGGTATCTCAGAAATTAAAAAGAAAAAAATGAAATTAAAGTATTTAAAAATCTTTGTTATATTTAAATCCATACACATCGTTTGTAATTATGTTTCCTAACATTTTCTTTTTTTTTAAATATTGAAATAGATTTGGCATATAAAACTATGTCACTTTAAGGCATGCAACGTGTTGAATGATACACTTATGTACTGTAATGTGATTGCTATTAGAGTGATAGCGATAGCACTTCTTGTCACAAAATTGTTGTTTCTTTTAATGGTTGGAATAATTAAGTTCTAGTCTTCTAGAAAACTTGATGTTTATAATACAATAGTATTGTCTATGTTCATTATACTGTACATTCTATCTCTAGGACTGACTTACTACTATTCCTTTAAAGTTCAGACCCTTAAACAACATCTGTCCTATCCTCCCTCTCCAGAGCCCCTAGTAACCACCATTTTACTCTCTTTTTACAAGTTGAGCTTTTTCAATTTCACATATAAGTGATATTATACAGTGCCTATCTTTGACTTCTTTCACGCAGTTAGGACTACAGCATATGCCTGAGCACAGGAGTGACTCTGTGAGTTTGTGGCACAACCAAATGTAATGAAAAAGGAAATGGAGAGTGAGGACTGTCCAGGACTGCAGTTCTATCTACCAACTGCTAAAGAACCCAAGACACTGCCTGTAGGACTGACATTGTTACAGCTGACCAAATTTTCCTTTTACATTACCGTGGTAACCAAGAGTTTATAACTGCAGCATATATTTTCAGTTTTATAATTCTGACCTCCTTAGACATTTCAAGATATGTTGCAAGGAAGTTTGGGGCTCTTTCACAAACCCTGCTAGGGCAGAATATGATTCTCAGAATTGTCCTAGCAAAGATACATCTGGTGCTTTTTGGGGTCTCCAATCTGAGGCTTCTGGTTCACTAGGTCTGGGATGGGGAAGTGGGGACAGATTATCAAGATCTGTCAATGAGAGAGTATTGTAGAAATAATTTGCCTTTAAAAAGTTAAACCTCTGTTACAGTTAATGATACACACTGACACATCATTATCTCCCAAAGTCTATGGTTTCCATTAAGTTTCACTTCTGGTATATATTCTATGGACTTGGACAAATTTATAATGCTATATATCCACCACAACACATACATGTTATTGCAAGGGAGACTATGCATGTGTGAGGTCAGAGAGTATATGAGAAATCTCTTTCGCTCAACATACTGTGAACCAAAACTGCTCTAAAAAATAAAGTCTATAAAAAAAAAAGCTTAACCTAAAGAAGTGAACATCAGACCTTGAATAAACATTTGAAATAAGTAGATGCTGAAGAACATTTTATGTTTACAAGGTTGTGAAGAGCAGATGTGAGAATATGAGAGATAACCAGATTTGTCTGATTTTTTTTATTTCATTTTTTAAGATTTTTATTTATTTATTTGACATAGAGATCACAAACAGAGGTGAAGAGCAGGCAGAGAGAGAGGGAGAAGAGGGCTCCCCACTGAGCAGGGAGCCTGATGCAAGGCTCCATCCCAGCACTCTGGGGTCATGACCTGAGCCAAAGGCAGAAAGATGCTTAACCGTCTGAACCACCAAGGCACCCTAATTGGTCTGATTTTAATACAGTTTTTAACTCGTTTTCTTCCCCAGTGATGCTTAGTGGTGATTTTATTCACCTTCCTTGTATTTGTTTTACTTTCTGTTAAAATCCCCACCCATTCCCAGTGTGAGTCCTTTTATTACCATGGTCCTAGGTCAAATTTTGTTTCAGAAGCCAATAAGGAATACAAGTTTTATTGGGTGTAAAATCACTTTAAAACCTCTAGTTTACCACTCTTCTTTCCTTTCTGTTGAAGTGGAAGATAATTTTTTTCTCTTTCACAACGAAGTTTCTTCAGCTGTGATTTAAGCGTGTTCTCAGGACAATTTCTCCAGCAATTCCCGTCCCTCTCCTATTCCCTGTATTTTTGAACTCTTGTCTTTTTCTTCTTTGCCAGCTCCTTTCTTAACACCCTGAAGAGATCACTTCTCACAATGTTGCTTTCTTTACTAGCTACACTGTGTATATTTTTTCTCTCCATCCTTACCCAAATTTTATAAGAATCACTGGTTCCTTTTTCTTCTTTTTCTTATGTCCCACTGATTTCTTAATTAACTTAATTATTTTAAAACTTATAGTCTAATACTTCCCTCTTCCTACCACTTATATTCCAATCAATCATCTAAATCCTCAACTGGTTTGTTGTATTTGCACAATTAACACTTCATGTAGTTCTTATCCTCTGGCTTCCAGAACACCATTCTCTCTCTGCTATTATTTTTCTATTTCTTTTTCCTGAGACTCCTTTGATGACTTTTCTTCTGTTAAAGTCTACTTTCAAAAAAGTAAAAAAAAAATCATAACTCTAATACAGATACAAAATGAGCACTTGTCAAGTATTTTATTTAACTTATCACTTAATGAGGGAACAAGTAAGAGGTTATGCTGGTTCAGAATGTTTTTTAGAAAGGTAGAAAGGACTACCTTTCTATACCTATATATGTCTTCATGTATGTAGTCAGTTTAATAAACAGGATAAAGTCGCTGTTGGATGGTTACATACAAAACTGTTTTATATCTTATAGGCAATAAACCGTATCTTTTGTGGTTATCACACAGCCCTGTTTACCCTCCCCACACCCATACTCTCCCTCTGCTTATAAGGTAAAGAGAAGGAATAGCCTTTTGTTGTGTTTATAGTGACTGGGATTATATTAGTGTACTACTGCAGCTATAACAAATTACTATAAATTTAGTGGCTTGAAATCACACGAATGTATTATCCTACAGATCTGAAAGTCAGAAATCCAAAATGGGTTTCAGTGGGTCAAAATCAAGGTGATAGCAGGTACAGCACGTTTGTTCCCTCTGTTGGCTTTAGAGGAGAAACCTCAGTGATTACATCCACTGTCCTTGTTTTCACAACTTGTGTATTTATAACAAAGCACAGACTTCTCTTAATTTCCAGGCAGTTTATCCTACTGACTTCCTACCTAACTTTGCTAATCAATTGTCTCACAAGCATATCTGCCTTCCTCAGGTTCAGACTGCTATAACAGAGTGCCATAGACTGGGTAGCTTATGAAAAACAGAAACGTGTTTCTTATAGATTGAAGACTAGAAGTCTGTGGTCAAGGTGCCATCATTGACAGGTTCTGGTTTTGCAGACTGCTATTTTTTCTTATTTTTACATGGCAGAAGGGTTGAGAGCACACTCTTGGATCCTTTTTAAAGGGCAGTAATCACATTCAAGAGGGCTCTACCTTCATGATGCATTAACTCTCAAAGGCCCTACTTACTAATATCATGACTTTGAGAATTAGGATTTCAACATATGAATTTTGTTCAATGCAACCTCAATAATTCAGTGTTGATCTTCTATCTCAGATATGCTTCTCCTTCAGCATCTCCTATCTTAATACTTTGATTTGTACTGGTATGGGTTCAATCTTGGCCCTAATTTCTCCTTTTCTTCATGTCTATTAAGTTAGCAAGTCCTGACAAGTCTACATCCATAATGTGTCTCAAATTTCTTCCTCTGCTGACATTATAAGTCTTGGCCATTATTAATTATTCCCTGGATACTACAGACAATTTCTATCTTCCTTTCCTTTTCTTTTTTCCCCTTCTTTCCCCACACCTTCCTAACCCCCCTCCCTCCCTCCCTTTTTCCTCCCTTTCTGCCTGCTTTCTTCCTTCCCTTTTCCCTTTCCTTTCCTTCCCTTTCACTTTCCTTTTTTCCCTTTCCTTTCCCTTTCCTCACCTCTCCTCTCTTTCCTCCCCTCCCCTTCCTCCTTCTTTTCTTTCTGTTTATTTATTTATTTAAGTATCTCTACACCCAGTTTAGAGCTGGAATTTCCCCTCCCCTCCCCTCCTCTCTTTTTCTTTCTGTTTGTTTATTTATTTATTTAAGTATCTCTACACCCAGTATAGGGCTGGAATTCTCAAACCCAAGATAAAGAGTTGAATGTTTTTCTGACTGAGCCAGTGAGGCACCCCCCAGGAACTTTCTAGTTAGTCTTCTTCATGATCCCAGTCTATAACCCATTCTCTGTGGAAAAAACAGAATGATTTAGGTCAAAGACAAATCTTCTCATCCCCTATTTGACTGTTAGTATAATACTCAAAATCTTTAATAGGGTTGTGCATAATTTGTTGTGTCCCCCCCTCACCCACTCCACTCCACTGCTTTTTTCGCTTTCTCTCCAGGTTTTTTTTGTTTTTGTTTTTGTTTTTTTGCTTTACCTTCAACCTCTCATACCCTGTGCCTTACATATTAGTATTCCACTCAACTTCTTAAGGTTGCTTAATGATTTCAAGCTTCTTATGCCATAGGGCCTTTTAAAGAGTTGCCCTGTACAAGATATTCTTTCTCCTCTACTGTTACTTGACTACCTTCTACTATTCTATCATGCCCTAGCTTATATGTTGCTTCCTGGGGTGACCTTCTTTGATCTGTTAGCCAAAGAATGAGCAAATTGCCTTTATATTCCAGTCTATGTTCTTTCACAGCAACCAATATATCCTATCACAGTCTTTCTCATAATTGTACACTTATTTATAGCATTATTTGTTTAATATTGGTTTCCCATATTAGACTTTAAGCTCCTGGATAGCAGACATATTTCTTTTCCACTGCTGTATAGATTGCCCACATAGAACCAGGTACTTGGTAGTACTGAATAATTTACCTGTTGAATAAGTGAATGAATAAATGAGTGCATGAATTGATTATACTTAGTTTACAGTGTCTAATTCTGTTTCAAGTTCCTTGAATGACATCTGCATTGAACTGTGTTCACATTGCTTTCTAAAAGTTGATGCAGGGGTGCCTGGGTGGCTCAGTGGGTTAAGCCTCTGCCTTCAGCTCAGGTCATGATCTCCAGGTCCTGGGTTGGAGCCCCACGTTGGGCTCTTTGCTCAGTGGGGAGCCTGTTTCCTCCTCTCTCTCTGCCTGCTGCTCTGCCTACTTGTGATATCTCTCTCTCTCTGTATCAAATAAACAAATAAAAGTATTTAAAAATTAAAAAAATAAAAGTCGATGCAAACTATGACAGCAAATACATTTTCTTAATGATCTATCTTCTTTTTCCTTATCAAGACTCGAAGTTTGATTTTGTATATTTCAATGTACTCAAAGGTTATGGCCACTAAGTATCTGGGGCAAAAAGCAAAACACAATAAAACTAATCTCTGCATTATATTTTGCAATTCTCAAGTCTGAATTATGGCATTATTAGCCGCTCGCATTTTGCTTAATGTGAAATCCAAAAACTCTAAGGAGAAACACACCACCACACATGCATCTTACCTACAGTTTCCTTCACTGATGCAACTATAAACCTATAGAGTCAAGAAATTGTTTATTTTAAAACTGGTTGTAATTGGAGTCATAAGTCATGCAATTTTGAATTCATTTACAAAAAGCAATCAACTCGACTACTAATTTTAAAGAAAAAGATTAAAAAGAGCTCCCTAACATACATATCTCTAGATGTGTCTTCAGAAAATGCAGAAAAGCATTTTATTGCTTCAGAGATAGTGAATTCTAATGGACAAATGCTACCCTGTGATGTAATAGATTCTGTACCCTTGAAATTGTAGGTGTATTTTTTTGTTTTTGTTTTTGATTAGCAATTTTAATCTGACTTTTAGATTTTCCATTCTAAAAAGCTAAACCAATAGAAGTTTTACTGGGAAGAAAAAATATACAGATGACCAAAGGAAATATACAAAGGAAGAAGAAGAAATGCCATTTTAATTAAAAAGGGAACAAGATGAAGTTATAAGCACTATTATAGAGCTTTATATAGAAACAACACTTGGTGATGACATTGCCATCATATTCATAATCTCTACAATGTTAACATATTTTATCTTTTCTTTTCCCTAGTGAACAGTGTAAACCCATACCAAAAAATAATCTCCTTTTATAAATCTAGATTTTTAAGTATTTGAAATCAGGCAGTTGTGGATAGATGTGTAACTTAAACCAATCAACATTAAGTATGAGTATACTGGTTTTGAATTAAATCAGAACATGAACATTTAATAAAATTTTGCACTAAACAGAGATTATGAGTTTTGAATTTAGTAGGACTAAACAGATATTTTTAAAACTGAAAAATGACTTAAAATAATTTTTAAAAGTATCACTTAATTTTCATATTGGTTTATATTTACAAAGAAAGCACTTTTATAATATGGAATACTCTTCTAATTTCTCTTATGAATAATAAGGAGTAGAAATTTTAGTGAATTACCGAAGGTCACGTATCTCTACTAAGCATATTATGGGTAATATCATAGAAATTCTTCAAAAAATTTCTTTTAGAACATTAGGATAATGTTGGTCTTAATGAAGATATAAATTTTAACTCTTTGTACCTCAATATTATTTAATTTCAGTATTTACATTTTAAATTGGTTCTAAAAATTCTGGTATTCTGAATGATTGTGGAGAGAACTGGCAATAAAATTTTGATTTATCACATCAGACTTTAACAGGAATCCCCATTTTGCATTTTTGATGGAATGTGTTAATGAGGGGAAGAGTAAGCAATATTTTACATTGTTAATAATTGAAAATATATTTCCAAAGGACATGAAAAATAATCAATTAAATTTTAAATTTTACTACTTATAGTCTACAGGCATTAAGTATTAAATTACAGTGACTGGTTTTGGAGAAAAGTCTCACATGTATCAAAAAAAAAAAAAAACCCTCTCACCCTACAAAAATTTATTATAAAGCTTAGGGCTATTAAAAATATTAAAAATATTCTTGGCCACTGGATTTACATTTTTGGAATACCACTTGCCATCCCACAACACGTGTAATCCTCTTTATATTCAGATACCCTCTGTTCCACCTGACCCCTCCTTTAGGAAGTTCAGAAAGATTCCTTTTGTGGGCCAGTATAATATTCTCAGGGTCTAAGTTTATATTGAACTCTAGATTCTAGAGTAAATGAGTTTCATTGTTTTATTTTTCTACTGGCAACAAATAAACTCCTTATTCTTATAAGTTGCTCATTTTCTATAATGAGTTTCAGGTATGGACTATGAATCCAGGGGGAGTTTATGTTTTATAAAGCTGTGAGAAAGTCTTACTTATAAAACTGGATTTTATCACAAGTGTTGCAAAGCTATAAATATATAACCTGTCTTATATATCTTGGTTTCAATAAACTCCTTGCCCATTGCCTGATAAACCTGTTGATAGGTGGAGACACTAAACTGTGAATGACATCTTACACTCCTGGATCCAGTATCACAGAATTTCCACTTAAATAATGAAATATATTTTAAAAAATTGTGTATTCTGTTTATTTTATTTTTCTAAAGACTAGCTTAAATTGAACTCTGTACCTGAAAGACTACTAATACTGTTGTACTTTTCTTTCCTTTCCTGGTGTCATTCGATATTTTGTGATCATGGATATCCAGGTTTGTCCTATTACTGGATATCTTTGCTAAAGTAAACAATATAAGAAGAAAATTCATTTGAATTAATCAGTGTTCTCTACTTTAAAAACATAAGACTCTGAGTGTCTTAAAGCCTTTGATTCTTTTCAAGAATGGTACCTTTTAAAACAATATTAGCAAATCATGTGTGAAGCTAGGAAATGACATAAAGTGTGTCCAATATGTATTTCTCTTTCATAGTGTTTCTAGGAATAGCTAAAACATTAGACAACATTGGGGGGCCTGGATGGCTCAGTCAGTTGGAGCGTCCAACTCCTGATTTTGGCTCAAATCATGATCTCGGGGTGGTGAAATTGAGTTCTGTGTTGGACTCCATGTGGATGTGGAGCCTATTTTAGATTCTCTCTTCCTCTCCCTCTGCCCCTCCCCCCACTCAAATAAATAAATAAATCTTAAAAAAAAACTAAATATTGGACCAAATTGAGTCATACTAAGAATGGAAATATAGGGCATGTATCAAACCTCATATGGTTAATATTTTGAAAAGTATTCACTCACAAACACTGACATTTCATTTTTTCTGTGGCTGGAATACTTCTGTGAAGATCTTGCCCTTGCCACTGTGTTCGTTCTGTTCTTTTATCTTTACTGAGACTATTTGCAAACTGATTTGGGAATAGCCAGGAACTTCCAAAATCTCTCCGGTTCAAATAAGCATTTCTTCCCCATCCCCATCCGGAACTAACATTTTTAAATAAACACTGCACTCATCATTATGTCTCTATAAATTACTAGGGACATTTTAGAGTGATGACCCAATGAAGGTCTCATATAGCTTTTTTATAATGCAGTGTGAAGCAGATACTTCCCCCATTATATTTTCATAATCTTGATTGATTTAAAGAGTTCTGCAGTGCATCCTTCTTGAACAATATAGAAAGAGGGTTTCCCACCCTTCTCATAAATTATTCCATTTAGTTGGCCTCATACTGCTCAATTCAGTATTCTTTTTGAGGATGAGTAAGGAAATTTACATAACATAGTATTTACTGATAACTTTAGGAACACTGCTAACTTAAGAATGACATTTCTTTGTTTTGCAATAATTAAGACATCGCTGGGAATGGCTCTAATGGAATGTTACATCTTTCAACTTCTTGTATTACACAAAAGTATGGCTTAATTTCTTCTGGCTCAGTTCCTTATGTTAGCAGTTTTACAACTGGTTGTTGAAAATGGCTATATGTGTATAGTTTGGTCATATATAAAAGCAGTACTGAAAGCTACTGCTTTAATATTCTGAACATATTTTGTTGGCCTATTTTCTATGTTTGGTTTAGACTTCCACTCAGACCTACTGAATGACATTTTTTTTTAATTCAGCAATGCCTTTATCCACTATTTTTAAGAATATTTTATTTATTTATTTATTTATTTATTTATTTATTTATTTGGGGGAGGTGAGGAGAGGCAGAGAGGGAAGTAGAGGAAAAGGGAAAGAATCCTAAGCAGACCCTGTGCTGAGCGTGAACCCCACACAGAGCATCTCATGACCCTGAGATCATGAGCTGAGCCAAAACTAAGAGTCAGACACTTAACTGACAAGCCACCCAGGTGCCCCCACTATTTATTAATGATACCAAAGAGACAAGATGTTACAAAATTGTGAATAAGTAAGCCGTTTTTCATTCTGAGGGCATTGAGTTTTAGAATATCCCCAATACTGATAGCATCGATTATTTTTTCTGTTTCATACTCTGAACTCAATTATTAAGCTTTCTCTATGTCTAGCAAAGTCAAGTCTTTGATACATGTTGTACTGGGTGGGAAAATTGGATTGATCAACTCAAATTCACTACTGGAAGTCATATATGTGCATACATAACACAGACTGTGCATTAAAATTTTATGGCAGCCTGAGCATGAATCAGTAAAAATGAAAGCCTTATGCAGAAGCCAAAAGTAATGTGATTGGGTAGGTGCTGCATCACTTAGCTCTTCAAATAGTTCCTAATTATTTTTAACTCTTCTCTTGTATAAAACTCCTCAAAGTAGAGCATGAACATGGCTAGTGGTACAGTGTGTGATACAGTAGGAGAAGCATTAGGTAACCATGACAGTCTTCTAAAGTGTTAACTTTATAAAAGAGTAAATAACTTTAATTTTAACCTCTGGCATGTTATAAGTATAATGCAGAACTAATTATAATCTTAACATATAAATTTGTGACTTCAAAGAAATTTCCTGACTTTCACAGTCCATCTCAGAAGACCTCTCTCTCTCTCTCTCTCTTTTTTAAATCATTAGAGGGACTTAAGTGAACAAGTTGCCACGCAAGTATCTGAATTGTTTTCCACTGAAAGTAGCTGGTATGGCTGACATATTTCTATTTAAAGTGACTCCCCTTCTGAAAAGAACTTGTTTGCTTTTCATTTTAACCCAAATTAGGAAAGGATGATCAATTAACTTGCTATGTATAATCACAACTTATACTTTCAGCAGATTAATGACTACATAAGGTTCTTTGTAAAGGGAAAGGTAAAATATCTATTTAGACAAGGTAGTATTCAGTAGTTCTGTATGGCACTGAATAACAAAAGGATTGTATAAAAAATACTGATAATCTCTGGGGCACCTGGGTGACTCAGTGGGTTAAGTGACCAACTCTTGATTTCAGTTCAGATCATGATCTCAGTCAGGATCCTGAGATGGAGCCCTTTGTTGGACTCCTGGACTCTGTGCAGAGCATGCACCCTGTTTAAGATTCTTTCTCCTTCATCCCTCACCCTCTGTCCCTCCTCCCACTCGTACTCTCTCAAAAAAAAGAAAGAAAGAAATGTTGATAATCTCATGAAATGGATGAAGTAGGAAGTATAATTGTTCAGCTTGGAAGGTAAAGGTGCCTGGAATTTGCTGTTGGATGGCAACAATTTTGTCCAATATGAAATGTTTCATAAGTTGATTCTTTTCAAGAGAGTTAAGTTTGCCAAGTCGTGTAGTTAGATGCAAACCTTTTAGTCTGATACACCACAGGTGCAATTTGGGCTCTTCTCCTATGACCCTTAGTTCCCTCTCTATACACAGGAGATTTAAGGCTTAGAATATTTCAAAAGCCTAGCATAGTGCCTTGACCTAGAAACTACTTATTACATTTAAATCTTTTTTACCTCTCTGTTTTATTCTTACTACATTTTGTTAATTTACCACAAGGTTGACAGTAATAATGTCACTGGCCAAAAAGATTTATCATGAAATTATGCCACTGCTCTTCTACTTCATAGTAAGTGGAACATGTTCAACTAGTTCAAATAATCAAAAAGATTTACTGCTACATGCTTGTGTGTAGTAATTCTTTTTAACTCTTAGTTTTTCTTGTTTTTATCTGAGGTTTCTGCCTGTACTGAGTCAATTTATTATCATTACCAGTACTCTCAATTCTTTTGGCAAAATCTTGGTAAACTCAGGGAGGGCAGCCAACCAGTGAAAAGAGCAAAGATAGAAACAGGAGTTGGTGGAGCGGGTGGAGGGGAGAGGGACCAGGAGTTCAGCCAGCCATTCAGCCAGGGGGACTCAGCTAGTTCGAAGAGGTCAGGCATCAGTCAGCCAATGTTTGATAAACAAATGAACTCAGCTACTAACTTCAGTCACCCTCATTCTACTGAGTACCATCTTGAGAGAGAGTTGACCTGACTCTTCTTTAAGTTCCAGAGGGCCTTCCAAATAATCACTGTGTTCTGGAGCCAAATTTTGAAGAGCATTACATATATGGCAAAAAATATTTCTTTTTCATCTGTGTGGGGAAGAGAAAAATATGAAACAAAATCCAAAGACATTATCCTACTTGCCAAATATCCTGATCAATAATGGTGTAATTTTCAGTCTCACAGGACAAAACATATGGTTGAATTTTTCATTATTTCCATGTATTATTTTTTATTTGCTTCCCTGATTAGAAATCATCTATTAGCATGCCATCTGCTTAGAGCCTAAATTTAGATATAAATCTAGAAAGATATATAATATAAACACAATGCTTAGGCACAGTTAGCTTAAAGGTATTGATAATTATGTAACTCTGTGTGATCTAGAAAAATATTTTACAGGTTATATGAGTCTAGTAGCAATAGAAAAAGAAGTTACTACTGATGAAGCTTAGTTATACCTAGGGCCATGAGGTGGAGAAACCAAGTAGGGAACATTTAGTAAACTGTGAGGGGGTAGCTTAGCAAGCTACCTGAGCGTTTTGCTAAGAGGTTATCAGAGTGGCTAGGGATGGCCTGATAAGACTTAAAGTCACTGAAAGAGAGAAGGTACATGCTATTTTTAGTATTATCCTCATTATTTTTATCCATGCATTTTAATTTTTCTGTAAATCAAGCATGTCCTTTTATATGTTACCTCTGTAGCAAAATGATTCTTTGAATCACTTTTGTATGATAGAACCCGTTAACTGGCTCTTCCAAAGTTGAACTCAGCTCATGGTAATGATCCACTTTCACAATAACAGCCTGTACAACAGAAACCAGCTGTGTTAGCATCAGTAGTCTCAGAAATCTTTTCTTGGTCTAACTTCATTGGCCCACATGCAGGGTTACTGAAGGATAATGTCACAGAGAAATTTAGGAATAGTCAAAATTTCCTGAATTGTTTTTTGGACTTATCGTGGAATTGAAACATTGTATTACGGAGACCATAAGACTGTAAGTGAATTGGAATTGAAAAGATTATCTATATAATTAAGATATATCTACCTATACCTATTTAATTGTCTTCATGTTATCATTGTGTTAGGGAATAAGTAGGTTGTATGAAAAATGGCATTTTAATGTAGAAATGTATTCCAAACTTGGTTTCAGTGTGTGTGTGTGTGTGTTTAATAACTGCTTTTCAAATGCTTACATTTACCTCAAAAATCCCAAGTAATATTCCACTTAAAATGTTAAAATCCTTGGTTATGCATTTCCTATAAATAGTATAGATTATCTATAAAATATTTTTATTGGTAGCAAGATTTTCTTGGTGTCCTCAAATTGTTTTATATATGGTTTAGCAAAATGGATTCTATTAGCAAAGACATAAATGACTTTCTTTCTAATTTTTTGGATTTCCAGTTAGCTACTTTAATTTCTTCAAAAAGACCTTTCTCTTCTTGGCTATGATATTTGGACTTCTTGTCTTGTGAAATTCTTCTTTAGGTAATCTTTAGTTTTATCATCTTTATCTGACTCTTATTTCCTTCTTTTCTCTTCTTCTGTGGGTATGTATGCATGCACATTACCATCACCATTACATGCAATAATAGCAATAATAAAACATGTGACATATGAAGTATTTCCAAACAATGAATGAAGAGATCTTGAACACTTGAACTGGCAGTACTTAATATTAATGTTGGATAATAAATAAATAATCTGTCTTACTTCAGGTTAACTCATCAATAACCATCTAACTTAGGTTTATTTAAATTTCTTACAGCTTTATTTCTTTACCTATAAAATGGTGGGAATTGTCCTTTTACTTCTTCCTAGTCACAAGGTTGTTATGAGGGCCAAATAAAGTAGTTAGAAACATTTTGAAAATTGTCCAGTGTTACTTAAAGCTAATTTTTATCATTATCATAATTATAAGAAAAAAAATTAGTTTGTTTCATTGTATGCCCATATGTAACTGAATTTGTTTCATTGTAGGCCCATATGTAATTAGCTTGTCTAATAGGAAACCAAGACCAAAGATTATACTTTAATTCCTGATGACTTCTAATTTATAGTGATTTAAATGTAAAGTTTTAAAATGTAGCAAGGATGCCTGGTTGGTTCAGTTGGTAGAGCATGTGACTCGATCTAGAAGTGGTGATTTCAGGCCCCACTTTGGGCATACAGTTTACTTAAAAATAAAGTTTATAAGAAAATGGTCTGAAATAAAAGATGTATGTTATCACATGAATTTTAGAATAAGTCTGGAAGCTTTGAGATAAGTAATTCTTCATGATTTATCTGAAAGTTCAGTTTCTAAAAATAGTTTTAAAATTTTATTTTATATATACGTCTATGACAGAAAATGTGGAATTGCAGTCAATAGCAGTGTCATTCTGGATTATATTATTTTCTATTCTAAGAGCAGTTTTCTAGATCACAAACATACTAAATTGCAACAAAGAAACCAAGGGAAATAGGAGGAAAATGGAAAATTTGATTCAAGATACTATTGACTAAAAAGAAGACTTATTATTTTAAGTTTGTATTGTGCTCTTGGTCTTCTTGGATTAACAAGGTAGAATTTTATATGCTTCTATGTTTAAAAGAAATTATTAATATTTTCTCTACATATTAACATTGGAATTTAAAACAGTTAATCTTGGGTTTATTACATTTTTAATAAGGGGAAGTTTGTTATTACTAAGAATATCTGATTTTTTTCAGTGACAGACTAAAGTATGGATGATCATCTGTGACTTAATAGTCACAAAAATCGTCATTTCAAAGTTTTTTTATAACTAGCTGTGATATTTATTTTAAAAAAACAAAGTATTTTAAGGAATTTTTTAAAATTAAACTCCACTATTTTTGTACTATTTATTTTTTAAAAGATTTTATTTATTTGTCAGAGAGAGAGAGCACAAGCAGGGGGAGTGACAGGCAGAGGGAGAAGTGGACTCCTCATTGAGCAAGGAGCTCTGGGGACTCCATCCCTGGACCCCGGGATCATGACCTGAGCTAAAGGCAGATGCTTAACCAACTGAGCCACCCAGGCATCCCCATACTATTTAAATATAACTAGTATGTTATCAGTTTAAAGGCATTAAAACTGTTGAGCAGGGACGCCTGGGTGGCTCAGTTGGTTGAGTGGCTGCCTTTGGCTCAGGTCATGATCCCAGCGTCCTGGGATCGAGTCCCACATTGGGCTCCTTGCTCGGCAGGGAGCCTGCTTCTCCCTCTGCCTCTGCCTGCCTCTCTGTCTGCCTATGCTCGCTCGCTCTCTCTCTCTCTAACAAATAAAAAAAAAAAAAACTGTTGAGCATTTCAAATGGAACCTGTTGTTTATTTCATATTTTTAAAAATTCTCTGTAGATTTTGATTTGAAAACTTCAGACTTCCTACAGAGACGTGTATGCCATTTCCAAATTCACAGAAAGAGATTAAAATAAATTGTCCTTTTTTTAATTACAACTGATGACATGTAAGCAGACATATTCATTATTCTAAAAGTTATAAAATTGTAAAAATGCCATTGGAAAATCTGTTATGAGAAATATTAATTACTATATAATCACTTTTTCTTCTGACCATCCTATCTCTTTTCTTTCATTGGTGTTCTGAATACTATAGGAATGGTCTGTAAGTTAGGCTTTGATTTTCTATAGAGAACTTCCTAAAACTGATGGTACCCAGACTGACAATCTTGGCTTTTTATTTGGAGTCCTTAAGACTGTTTACATTTAAAATATGTGGGTTTAATCCTATCATGTAATTAATTGTTTTCTATTTGCCCCATCTGGTCTATGTCATTTCTTCTCTCCTTTCCCTCTTCTTTTTGAATTAAGTATTTATTGTTGCTATTGTAGTTGCTATTCCATTCTTTCTTCTTCATTTGGCTGAGCATTATACACTCTCTAGCTTTTCTTTTTGTTGTTGCTGATGGGTGTACAAAAAACATTGTGACTTATATAAATTAAGGTTTTGGGCAATGTGAGGACCTCAGAACATTTGAAGTCCATTTTTACCTCCTGCCTTTTGTTTTATTCTTTTCTTGTATTTTAATACTCTCTAATTCAAATTCCACAACTTATTAGGATGGTTTTATAAGACCAGTATTCATTCATAATTACCAAATATTTACTCTTTTTATTGTTTTTTATTCCTTTCTTCATCTCTGTGCTTCCAATTGTGATTCATTTTCCTTCTAATTGAAGAACTTCTTTTAGATTTGCTTTAGTATGTCTCTTCTGATCTCTCCAAAGGTTTTGTTGCTGTTGTTATCTAAAATGTCTTTTCCTTCTTTTCTTCTCCAACTTTATTTTGAAAATATTCAAGCCTAGAGTAGATCCGAAAATAGCACAACAAAATATATCTCTAACCTAGATTGATCTGTTTTTAACAGTTTGTTGCATTTTCTTTATCTACTGATGTTTTTCTATCCAACCTATGTTTTTTTAATACTTTATTGGGTGCCTGGGTGGCTCAGTGGGTTAAAGCCTCTGTCTTTGGCTCAGGTCATGATCCCAGGGTCCTGGGATAGAGCCTCACGTCGGGCTTTCTGCTCAGCATGGAGCCTGCTTCCTCCTTTCTCTGCCTGCTTCTCTGCCTACTTGTGATCTCTGTCTGTCAAATGAATAAATAAAATCTTTAAAAGAAAATAAAAAATGTTTTATTTATTCATTTGAGAGAGAGGGAGAACATGAGAGAGAGTACAAGCAGCGGGGAGGTGCAGAGGCAGAGAGAGAGGCAGACTCCCCACTGAGCAGGGAGCCCTATGTGAGGCTCTATCCCAGGACCCTGGGATCATGACCTTAGCTGAAGGCAGACTTTTGACTGACTGAGACACCCAGGAGCCCTATGCTTTTGTTCTTGTTGCTGAATCATTTGAAGATTCAGCAGTAATTTGCAGATATAATGACATTTCACTCTGAATATTTTAGCTTGTATATTCTAAAAACAAGGACATTCTCTATAACCATAGCATCAATATAAACAAGAGTATTATTTTTAGCACTGATTCAGTAAAATAGTTTAAAAATGTAGTCCATTCTACAATTTCTGTGATTTTTTTTCCAAAAATGTTCCATTTAGAATATAACCAGTGTCAATATATTGCATTTGTTTTTCATGTACCTATTTTCCTTTAGTTTGGAACAGTCATCTACCTTTGTATGTCTTTTGTGACGTTGTCGTTTAAAAAAGTTAGATGTCTTATAAAACATCTTATATTTTGGACTTGAGGAATTGTATCCTAATGGTTAGATTAAGACTAAAAAGTTTCGTCAAGAATTTTGCAATAATGAGGTAATACTGTGTACTTCTTGTTGTATTACGTCAACAGTCCTTCATTCCATTTTTCGGTGACTCGGTTTGATTATTTGGTTAAAGTAATGCTTTCCAGCACTTTCAATTGTAAAAGCAATTCATTAAGTTATATATAAGATGATATGTTGAATTTGTGCTCTGTTCCCCAACATACTTTCATCGAATGACATTAATATGCTTTGATGATTCTTTATTAAATTCATTCTTACCATTTCTCTGTCATTTAATGGATTCATGGATTTTTAAAAACATGTGTTGTGATGTACTCTTATCAGTTATCTTTTTTTAATAAGGTTTATTTATTTATTTATTTGACAGACAGAGATCACAAGTAGGCAGAGAGGCAGACAGAGAGAGAGAGGAGGAGGCAGGCTCCCTGCTGAGCAGAGAGCCCAGTGTGGGGTTTGATCCCAAGGACCCTGAGATCATGACCTGAGCTGAAGGCAGTGGCTTAACCCACTGAGCCACCCAGGCGCCCCATCAGTTATCTTTTTTAATGCTGAGAAATATCCCATATTTGGCTAGTGAAATAATGCAGTAGAGTTTATCCACCCTCATTTTGAAGATAAACTTGCTATTTTGATAAAAACTTGGTATTTTCTGAATTTAATAGTAAAGATTCTGATATGCATGGAGGTATCTTACTGTGGATTTCACTTGCATTTCTCTGATGGGTAATGAAATTGAGCACTTTTTAGTATGAAAATATCAATTAGGATATTCTGTTTTGTAAAGTGCATATTCAAGTCTTTTGTACCATTTTTTCTTTTTTTTTTTTTTTAAAGATTTTGTTTATTTATTTGACAGACAGAGATCACAAGTGGCAGAGAGGCAGGCAGAGAGAGGCGGGAAAGCAGGCTCCCCGCCGAGCGGAGAGCCCGATGCGGGGCTCGATCCCAGGACCCTGAGATCATAACCCGAGCCGAAGGCAGAGGCTTTAACCCACTGAACCACCCAGGCGCCCCTGTACCATTTTTTCTTATCTTTCTTTTTTTATTTGATGTGTAGGGATTCCTTATATATTCTATGTATAAGTTTGTCGTCAGATATATGCATTTCAACTATCTTCCATTCTTTTGTTCTTATTTGTTTTTACTCTTCTAATGTTTTCTTTTGATAAATACAAGTGTCTAAATGCCAAATGTTAGCTGAATATAGAGCAAACAGAACTCTCTTCCATTGCTTGTAGGAGTATAAATTTATACAACCATTTTTGAAAACGTTGGCACTGTTTAACAAAATGAAGGTATAAATACTCTGTGACACATCATTCTAATCCTAGGTATAAGCTTGAGAGAAATGCATATATATTTTTACCAAAGGGCATATAAAATCTGTTTAGAATGGACCAAAATATCAGCCTTACCTCTCTGAGCTTTCTTTATTTCTCCCCTATAATCATGGCCCCTCAAATTGCTACTGCATTAGTAGTGGTCCAGTATTTCCAAACAGATTTAAAATACTTTCCAGTTTTTCTAGTTACTCTTGGCAGAAGATTAGTCTGCAGCACACTACCCGGCCATTATCAGAAGCAGAAATCATAAAGTGCTATTATGTATATTTCACATATCTAGTCCTAAATTATTAAGTAGGGTCATTAAGTTAGAGTCAGATATAGAGCAGCTTTTATTGCTAAAAGTCTGTAGATATAAATGCAGCATTTCTGAGTTCTGACTTAATTTACATGTGCCTTTTGTATAGTATCAGCACTAATAAAAACTGGGTGGTCAGGATTTCCAGCTTTCTTAGGGATTCCAAGTCAGTTTCTATCCTGTCTGATTACCAGTATCGACTTGATGGTGGGTCTGTGATCTCTGGGACTGTCACTGCTATTGGGTGCCCAATATTCCAGCAGTTCAGTACTGTGCCTTGAAAGCAAGAGCTTTGGTGTTGAGGCACCTGGGTGGCTCAGTCAGTTAAGTGTCTGCCTTTGGCTCAGGTCATGATCCCAGGGTCCTGGGATCCAGTCCCTGCATGGAGGTCCTTACTTGGGGAGCCTGCTTCACCCTCTGCCTGCAGCTCCCCCTGATTATGCTCTCTCTCTCTAACAAATAAATAAAATCTTTAAAAACAAACAAACAAAAAACCCCTTTGATCTCATTGTTCCAATCTAGCTGTGATGACCATTTTCCCAATGTGACACCAAAAGGGCCACTTCAGATAAGTTTGTCAACACAGTAATTTCCAGAATATTGATATCAATTCATACTGACGTGTAACAAGTAACAGATATTATGATTGGTACCCAAAATATTCAGCAATTAAACATATTTGATTGAAATCTCTAGAAGAAATATAAATAAACATTTTATTTTGCTGGAAACAGAACATTTTTGTCTCTTGGGATTTAGGAAAAAAGGTTCTTACACTTTTCAATGTTTTATAATCTGCTGATTTTAAAATGTTGAAGTCAATAGGACTGGACAAAGTAGAAAAGCAAACATCAAATACTGTTGAAGTGAGTCTTGCCAAGGGATGGTCTGGATGACCTAATATGAGGTTTTGCCATCACTAACACCTAAGACTTGAGGGACTTTTAGATTAACTACATTGGAGCAGAGACATAACTGTCTTCATTGGAAATTCCTGTGTCTGGTGAGGTATAAGGTCACATAGTTACCTCATCAAGTAGTGCTTCACAAAGGGAAGGAGGATAGTTGTAGTATGGGCCAACAATGATCTAAAATAAGGGCTAATCATTATATACCACTAGGAAGACCTGTTACATTAAAACTTAGATACAGATAAATTCACCAAATTCTCTATTCTTCTCTTTGGTACAATACTGAGTGTGTTAAAATGTATTTGCAACTCAGTTGGCAAAAGTGGGGAAATTTGAGCTTTCATGGATAAAGAATAAAGTTGTACGGCCCAACAAATGGCAATTTGACAATGAAGTAAACTCTCTTTATAACATCTGGGTTGTTATTTGGAATGAACCATAATGTTCTTGACCATTGGCTCTATTTTTAAGTGAGAGTGGACTAAATAGTCTTCTCTGCATGGGAAATAGGGTGAGATTAGGAATTAAAAGTCCAATAGTCACTTGGGGCTATCACAGGGAAGTTCAGTAGCCCCTTCTTATCCATGGGGGCATATGTTTCAAGATCTGAGTGGATACCTGAATCTGCAGATGATACCAAACCCTATAAATATTATGGTTTTTTTTCCTATACATAAGTACCTATGATAAAGTTTAATTTGTAAGTTAGGCATGGTAAGAGATTAACAGTAATAGGTAACATTAAAATAGAATAATTATAACAGTATAGTGTAATAAGAGTTGTGTGAGTATGGGCCCTCTCTCCCTCCCCATTCCCCCAAATCTTATTGTACTGTATTCACCTTTCTTCTTGCAATGATGTGAGATGATAAAATGCTTGTTATGAGCTGAAGTGGGGTGAATGTATAGGCATTGTGATGTAGCACAGGGCTACTACTGACCTTATGACAATGTGTCAGAAGGAGGATCATCTGCTTCTGGACCCATGGTTGACCATGGGTAGCTAAAACTGTGGAAAGTAAAACCATGGATAAGAGGACTACTGTGTGCATGCTTTTTGTGGTAATTGTTCTGTTTTCCACATACACAAAGCAATTACATGGAAACGCTTTTCTGTTTTTGCTTTTGTTTACATATGCTAGCTGAAAGACTGAATGAAAAATCCCAGTTTTCATTAATTTGCAAAAACACAATACCATATTTTATATAATTGAAATTTTGTGCCATTATGATTTTATAGGAATTCACTATCTCTAAAAGTTACTCTTTGAAACATTATTGATAACAGAAATAGACTAGAAAAAGTACAAATTTCCAGCAATATTTTACTGGTTAGATATGGTATGGCATATATGAGATATATTTATAAAAGGGAAATTATTATGTACTGAGAAGTAACTACCTTAAACTGCCTATAACATGTTCCCTTATGTATATTAAGAATTCCATATGCATATATGTGTATATATATATATTCTGTATATGTATCTCTCTCTCTCTCTCTCTCTATATATATATGTAATGAAATATTATGGAAGGAGAATTAGAAACTCAGGAGAGTGACTTCCCAAGGTGGGGAAAAGAGTGAGGTGGCACAGTGATGGTAGAAAAGTTTTGCATACCTTTTTATACTTATTTGTGAATCATGCAAATGTAGTACTTGTTCTGAAAATAATATTTAAATTGCAGCCACAAAGGGAAGACTAACTATAATTTGTATATAAGAAATCTAACAACAATGATTAGATTGATTTTAAATTGTGCCAGTGTATTCACTCTTTTGTACTTGATGGATTGATGGATTATCTACCTAGTCTTAAAAATATATTTGTATCTCACAAATTGCAATGCTGTCAAAATCCCATACCTTACAAGGTCAAGTTCTCTGCCTTTTATTTATAAGAACATAGGGGGTCACAACACTATTTTTAATAATATGTCTTTAGTGCAGTATCAAATGATATGCTGGAGGACAGCATGCCACATTTTTTGCATGACAAAATGAAAAAGATGGCTATGACCCTTTGCTTTACATTTTTGCAATCGTGGAGCAGCTCGCAGGGTTCTGTCCAATATTTTTCCCAGTTTCCTAATATGATTAGCTAATTTAAAAATTAGTGGTTTAGTACTTATTTAAAACTTAGTACTTATTACTTAAATACTAAGTACTTAAATAAGTACTTAGTACTTATTTAAAAATTAGTTGGTTTAGTACTTGTCCCAGTATTCCGTGAATGGTGATATGGTAATTTATATTATATGTCTGTCTGTCTATCTATCTATCTATTGATGTAAATGTAAATCTTACTTGCATGAGTATTTTCTTCATACAGACTTTCAGTGCTATAAACAGGACTTTAATATAAATTTTGTGTAATGTCATTTAAATGAATGCTATTCCTGACAAAAGAATACACCTTGGGAGGTTTACATATACATTATGGTCTTTTCTTAATACACACCTATAGACTTCTCTTAGAATTATCCTTAGAGACATCTTATGAGACTCTTTCCAGAATGAGGTCTAATGTCTTACACTCACATATACTTCACATCCAAAATAGTATTGGATTAGTGCTAGAGCTGCCACAACAAAATCACACACTAGGTGGCTTAACAACAGAAATTCATTTTCTCACAGCTCTGGAAGCTACAACACCAAGACCGGGGTATTGGCAAGGTAGGTATGTCCTAAGGTTTCTGTCTTCTGACTTGTAGATGGCAGTCTCCTCCTCCCTTAACAAGGTCTTCCCTCTGTATACGTCTGTTTCCAAATCTCTTCTTACAAGGACACCAGTCCTATTGGATTAAATCCACCTAAATAACCTCATTTTAGTTTAATTATTCTTTAAAGTCCTTATCTCTAAATACAGTTACATTTTGAGATACTGGGGGTTAGGACTTCAACATATGAATTTGGCAGGGACATAATTCAATCCATAAAAAGTACTTGCCTTACCTAACCTTAAATTCAAGCAGCTTCTAACTGTTTCTTAAATCAAATCCATTCTGAATTGATGGAATTTTGACACTCCAATCAACGTTACCAGAAGATTGAGACACTTATTTAGGCCATCGTGCTAAAAATATTTTGAGCAATGGCATCTCATTAGAATAAAGGCAAAAATCTCTCAAGATGAGCATTTATTTGCATGCTACTGTTACTACTCAAAGTTCAGTCATAATGACAGAAAACACTTTCAAGAAGGAAGAGGTTTAATACAGGTAATTGATTAACACAGGGAGTTAGATACTTCCAGAGTTGGTGGGAGGGTTGTTGAAGCAAATGTATGTGAACACAAGTAGCTCTGAGGTTTTGCTTAGCTTTAGGTAATCCAGAAGGTAATGTTGTTGTCCTAGTCTGTCACTAGAAGTAACCGCTGCTGTTACCCACAACTGTCTGAAGCAAGTCAGTGGGTGGATGATTTCTAGAACAGAGGCTACTGCACTCCCCCAGGTGCACAAGATACCGTGAAAATGGCAGCACTGCAGGCAGAAAGTGAGGATGTGTTTCCATTCCACTTTCAGAATCTTATTCACATTCTTCTCACTGGCTGAACCTAAATCTGATTTCTCTCCCAGAAAACCTGCCTAGGAAATGTGTATCCAGCCTTTATAGACCCGTGATTCAGGGCAGAGCAAGTGAGACACTAAATAATTGTGAACAGGCAAGCTGGCAAGCTTTGGCATGTTAATTAATAATTAAATCCTTACACTCTGACCATAATTTATAGTCACATTTTGAGAGGAAAAATAGCACATTGAACATGACTTTCCCGTTTCCTGATAGACATAATTCATTTGAAATCTCAGGATACTTGCCTGTATTCACCAGATGTTTTAAAACAAAAGATGTTTTAAAAGGATTCAGTGAAGATTGAAAGATTTATTTCAAAAATCAATGCAATATGTATTTGAGTTTTCCTCAATTATTGCAGCTATTATTACCAACTATTGGAATTAAAGCTTTAAGAAAGTAACTCTTTGTTCTTTTTCAGAACTATCCAGACACTAAGAATCTGCTAGAAAATATTTTTTTAACTAGTTTTTTGTTTAGAAGTCAGAATAACTTCTGACTATTGCAAATATAGTGTGTTCTTAATTTTTCTTTCTCTTAGTTTATGACACAGCTTTATTTCCTGTATTCTTTTAATCTACTATTGAAAGTAATTCTGGGTATTTTTATTACAGTACTTATCCTTTACTTATTTTCCATGGTTTCAACAAACTCTTCATATTATCATGAAACAAAACACCAGACTTTTCTTCCAGAAGCTTCTGCTTGTGTAAAATTAAAGTCTAGTGGGCCCGGAGGGTTGGTGCAGGGAGGTGATAAGGGGAACAGAAAAAGAGAGTTGTAAAACAAGTTTTGTCTCTCTTAAGATTTTTCCAACTCTCATTGCCTGACTTCCCATGCTTCTGTTTCATCTTACCTGACAGGATGTCTGCTGATGGGAATATGGAAACAAGGAGAACCCAGATAGAGGAATATGTAAGTTGGTAATTTTGAAAGCTTTTAGATGATGTAACTAAAAATGGAAATTTCTGCCAACCTTACACCTTTGCCTGATTCTGTAATTTCTTGTTATATTTAGCTTGGTAGGCATGAAAAATACCATCTCTGCCCAATGAAATATTACCGGCTCCCAGAGTGTGTGCTACTTTAGATGAATATACAAAAAATATTGCCAAATGTACTCCTCAAAAATGGGAACAGAGTGCCTCCAAGAGAGATGCAATATCAGTTTTATAAAAACCAACGTGGGTAAGTGGGGATATAGAAAACTGAAGTCCATTTGCAATTGATCTCTAAGGCCATAGCCTATGGAAAAACAAATATATACAGGCACACCAAATTAATAATTGAATTATTAGTGTCTTGTACTTTAAAAATCACATGACATCATCATAGTAGTTTAGGAATTAATTGCTCATGTGTCCTGATATAATAAATAGACATTAACTTCACAATAGCTATAATTTTCTTTTAACTTGGTTGTGAAACACCAATATTTAAATATTAAAGGCATTTTATAAGCATAGCTGCTTTTCCTAGTGCCATAGTAAGTATCCGTACAAAATTTTAATTTTGCTTTGTTCACACAGGGAAAAAAGGCAAAAAAAAGGGGGGGGAAGAAGGAAGGAAAAAATTTATCTAATCATGTTTTGAAAACAGAGATGGTTGAAGTTCTCATTTCTAA
This sequence comes from Taxidea taxus jeffersonii, assembly GCA_003697995.1. Classification (NCBI taxonomy): domain Eukaryota; kingdom Metazoa; phylum Chordata; class Mammalia; order Carnivora; family Mustelidae; genus Taxidea; species Taxidea taxus. The sequence goes on along the minus strand of RCUC01160734.1, from coordinate 29,435 downwards.
TTTTGGCTAGTCTCTTGGATGGAATTATCTGTTCCCTCTACTTTCATTTTGAGAATCGAGGATTATATTTTTATGAAGAAATATTAAGAAAACATCAGCACCAAGAGTGCCTGGGTGGCTCAGTCCATTGAATGTCAGACTCTTGATTTTGGCCGGGTCATGATCTCAGGGTCCTGAGATAGAGTCCCACATGGGGCTCCTTGCTCAGCAGGGAGTCTGCTTGTCCTCTCCCTCCTTTTCTGTCCCTCCCCCAACTTACTCACTTGCACACTCTATCTAAAATTATTAAATAATTAAAGTCTAAAGAAATAAAAGGAAAAGAAAACATCAACACCATTCAACATAATGCAGAGGAGGAATATGTACCATATGCCATAACAACCGTAATATTTTCAGAAGGAAAAATGGGTATAAATGAGATTTTTTTTTAACAATTGGGAGGTTTGTTTTTTTTTTTTTAAGATTTTGCTCATTGATTTGGGAGAAAGAGAGAGAGCATAGCAAGAGGAGGAGCAGAAGGAGAAGTAGGCTCTCTGTTGAGCAGGGAGCCTTATTTGGGACTCCATCCCAGGACCCCAAGATCATGACCAGAGCCAAAAGCAAACTCTGACTGAGCAACACAGCATCCATAAATGAGATTTTTGAACAGATAACTTTATACAATAGAACTGAAATTTATAATTTCATAGCACTTCTTCATTTAAAAGGGAAGGCAAAGGGGTGCCTGGGTAGCTCAGTCAGTTAAGGTTCTGACTCTTGATTTCAGGTCAGGTCAAGATCTCAGGGTCCTGAGATTGAATGCCTGGGTAGGGCTCTTCTCTGTCTCTGCCCCTCCCTCCACTCTCCTGTGCACGTGCACCAGCATTCTCTCCCTCCCTCTCAAATAAATAAATAAATCTTTAAAAAAAAAAAATAAAAGGGAAAGCAAAATCTACATACAGAGGACAATACTGTGATCTTTTTAGCCATTGCTTGGTATTGTTATTCCCTGCTGACTCAGATAAGATATTTTTAAAACATTCAGAATAAGGCTAACTGTCATTCACAGTGATTTGTTTCTAAAGATTGCTTTGGCTATTCTGTATCCTTTTATACATGAATTTAGGATCAGCTCATCCACTAATGAACAAAAACAGTTGGGATTTTGATATGGATGACCTTGAATCTGCAAAGCCTGATATTTGGGGAGTATTGCCATCTTAACAATATTAAACTCTTCCCATTTATAAATATGGGAGCTCTTTCCATTTATTTAAATTACTTTTAATTTCTTTCAACAACTTTTTGTAATTTTACTGTTCATATTTCACTCTTCTTAGGTTAATTTTATTTTTTGAGATATCTTTACATATATAGAACCAAAACAATCTTCCATTAATTCACAAGGGTCTCTGTATGTGTTGGCCACAAGATCAGTGCTCATCCAGGCAGGTTAAAATTATACCTTAGCCTGTACTTCCTACTTTTTTTTAGAGCTTTAAGGTTATTAGGACATGACAGTCTAGGGCCTTCTCGGGTCTTTCCTGAGCGTGTGCACAGCCATAAGCATGTGCATGGATTTCTAGATTCCCAGAAAAATGTTGAAGATTTTCAAGGCCCATACGGACATCTCATTCCCAGCCTTTCCTCCAGGTTTTATGTTTAGGCTATTGTTTGCCTCACTGTTATTTATCACCTCAGCTGTAAATATTCTAGACAAATTCCCAGGGAAGTAGAAATAGGTTTTAGAAATAAGGTAGCATGGGGCACTTGGGTGGCTCAGTCATTTAAGCAGTTGCCTTTGGCTCAGGTCATGATCCTGGCATCCTGGGATCCAGTCCTGCATTGAGCTCCCTGCTCACTGGGGAGTCTGCTTCTCCCTCTCCCTCTGCTCCTCCCCCTACTCTTGCTCTCTCTCAAATAAATAAATAAAATCTTAAATATATATATAAATATACATATTAATATATGTATTTTATATTAAATAAAATATATATTTATTCGATATAAAATATTAAATAAATATTAAATATATTTAATATTTATATATATGGTGGTCAGTTCCAGTAAGTGAAATAAAGACAAAACTTTGTGCTATCTTCTAGGGAGTCATCGGTAGAAGAGATAATTATAATATCAGAAGAGATAATTAAATAGTTTTGCCAATTTTTAAAAATTGCTTTATGGAGAGACAGAGTTTTCAATTCCTTATTCTGAAGTTTTTGCTGATGTGCTGACATCACTGTATGCTAATTTTTATTAAAAAGTGTTTACTCAGGCCGCCTGGGTGGCTCAGTGGGTTAAAGCCTTTGCCTTCAGCTCAGGTCATGGTCTCAGGTTCCTGGGATCCAGCCCCGCATCGGGCTCTCTGCTCAGCGGGGAGCCTGCTTCCTCCTCTCTCCCTGCCTGCCTCTCTGACAACTTGTAATCTCTGCCTATCCAATAAATAAATAAAATCTTTTTTTAAAAAAGTGTTTACTCGGGGCGCCTGGGTGGCTCAGTGGGTTAAAGCCTCTGCCTTCGGCTCAGGTCATGATCCCAGGATCTTGGGATCGAGCCCCGCATCGGGCTCTCTGCTCAGCGGGGAGCCTGCTTCCTCCTCTCTCTCTGCCTGCTTCTCTGCCTACTTGTGATCTCTCTCTCTGTGTCAGATAAATAAATAAAATATTAAAAAAAAAGTGTTTACTCTTTGGTAAAGGATAACCGATTAACAAATTTAAAAAATCTTATTTCCTTAAATTGTTTGTTAATTGGTGAAAACTTTCTTTTTGACAGCCTCTCTCTCTCTTTTTTAAAGATTTTATTTATTTGAGAGAGAGAGAATGAGCAGTGGGGAGGGGCAGGGAGAGGGAGAGAGGGAGACGCAGACTCCCCAGCAGATCAGAAAGACCTATGAGGCTGGATCCCAAGACCCTGAGATCATGATGGAGCCCAAGGCAGATGCTTAATCAATTGAGACAGCCAGGTGCCTCTTTGACAGTCTCTTGTATTATTAGCCATTCCGATAAGATTTATAAATGTATTTGTCCAACCTCTATATATTCACCAAATATGAAGTTGAATGCATGTTATATGTGAGGCACATACTTCTGCAGACACAGGATATACAATTAAGTAACCCAAAATCTAGAGGGACAAACAAGTATCTAATAGCATCATTTATACATTTTTGCCACTAGATATTGATATCATGTTTTTCTAATCTGAATAAATTTACCCATTGACTAAGTCATTCAAATAAAATAACAAGATTAATTTAGCACCTGAGTATTTCTAATGTTGAAAGCATAGTCCTGTTAGGGTATAGAACAAGCGTTCTTAAAACCAGACATTCTCCTTTAGTTTGTTTAACTTGGACCAAGGACCTCCTAGCCTGAATGACATGCTTCATTCCAACTTTTAAACTGTCGACTGAGTTAAGATGTGTTGATGAATATTAATTTCTTTCACTAAAAGCTCTGACACTGAGACATTCCTGTTGTCTGCTTGTCCCATCAAATAATGAAAGGTCTTGGTGATTTCCTCCAAAGTGTGGCCATTGGCACCTGGAGCTGAGGAGTATATTTCAGACAACCTCTGCTATAAACTACTCTGCTTTGCCATTTCTGGATGGCCTCGGAGGAGCCTTTACTCTCCGTCTGCTGCACGTGTTTGATACTGTAGACCCCTTTTGAGACGGTCCTAGGGATTATTTATAATGTACTGATGTTACCTTATTAGTACCTGCTATTTCTGCACAGAAGCATGAGGTTTGTTGACACTTGTTTTACTGCTGGAACTTTATTTTTGGTGTCTGGTAGACCAGGATGGAGTTTCACTACTGAAATGTTGTGGCAACCTGAATGAAAAGTCATCCCATGTTCACTTCCCTATGGGTTTCAAGGGTTTAAATAAGCACCTGAATAAGCTTTAGAACTTGACAGATAATGCGATTTCACAAAGTTATTGCATTCCTGTTTCAATTGGCACTTCTAATACTCTCACAAACAATTTGTGGGGTTGGTAACTTTCCTTTGCAGGAGTATTTAAAAAATAGGTCCAAACCTACGGCATGAATGTAAATTTATAGAAAGGAGAAATATTAAAGCAATTTACTATTAATTTTGGAACATTGTTCTTTTGGCACCGATAAGTAATTTCCAAAGCTGGCTCTCTTGAGATCTAGTGACCTATACACAGAAAAGACGTAACATGATGGAAACCTTCACTCCGCCTGCTTTGCAGGCAAAGCCTTTTCTTCAGTTTCTTCATGAAGTGCTCCAAACTAAGGTTCTTTGGGCAGTCTATGGTTCATTTTCTTCTCTGCCCTTCAGATGTTTCTGTGCCATCTCCTTTCTAGCTTAGGATGCTCTAAACCTTTTTAAATGAATGCATACAAACTGAGTTTTAATTTAAAATACATCGTGGGGGACAAACTAACAAAATTCTATTTCCATTCTTTGAGGCTAGTTGTGTTTTTAATTAAAACTTTTCCCCTGTAAAAATATAACCAAGACTCTTTTATACTTTCATTTTGCTTTGGCTATAAGTTATAAAACACAAAGGCTGCAGTTACATGCAAAATAAACTGAAATTTTATAAAACCTAAGGTGACATTTCTTCTGTGTGTGTGTGTTCCCATAAATATGTATGAGTGCTTGTGTGTGTATGTATACATATATATGTACAAATTACTCATCAGTATCTGTATGCATGCACTGATTTCATATGCATTATATACATGTATGGGTATATACTGTATATCAATATATATGTGTATATATACTTATATGTGTGTGTATATATGTGTATACATACACATATATGCATGAAATGGCTAAAATTCAGGAAAAGGTAAGTAGTCTGTAAGTCATCTCATTCATTTGTCTATGCAACATTTGTTTTTAATTCGTTAATGCATGATACTTATGACAGTGCTGAGATACAAAGTGGCCTATTAAAACATGGTCTTCTTTTCAGGTTATTAACCCTATAGGGGAGTTTACAAAGTGGTAAGTTGTATAAAACTGATGATTCACAGACCTGTACCCCCGAAACAAATAATACATTATATGTTAACAAAAAATAAAACATTAAATTAAATTAAATTAAATTTAAAAAAATAGGCCTTTGGAATAGTCTGTGGGAACTGCTGATAGAGGAAGTCAAATATACGAGAAGAGGAATCTAAACCACTTGAGAAGGCACAAAAGAATTTCTTGAGGAAGTACTATCTATTGAGACACATAAAATTGAATTATCCTTAACTAGAAAATGGGAGTGGGTGATGAGAGAAGGCGAGGAGGCAAAACAAAGCAGAAAGGGAAGTAGACCTGATGACAGAGAGCAAGTAGCTAGAGGAGAAAGAAGGAGGGTATAAAAAGTGATATTGTTGGAGAAATAGGCAAGGTCTAGATTATGAAGGTTCTTATAACTTGTGTTAATGAATTTTAAGTAGGAGAATGAGATGGTCACATTTGAGCATATGGCAAAGAGCTGCACAATGATGAGATGGGAAATCCTAGTACAATATAGTCATCCAGGAGTTTAAAAGCATGTGATTAATATCTAATAGTTCTGACACTTTTTTGGTTAAGTCTACAGGTTTGCAATAATTAGACCAAGTATGGCTGATCTTGTTTTATCCTATAAATTCATACAATATGTGATAGTGAAGACCACTTAAAATTCCTGGTTGATTTCATTCTAAATGATTTATCACTCGTTAGAGACAATAGTAATATGTCATTCTTTTCCTAATTGATCCTCTCTTGGTTTAATATGAATAGCAATTAGGCAAACCTAGTTAATAGTAAATTGTCATAGAGAAGATAAGAGAGAATTCTAAATATTCAAAAGCCCATTTAAGGATGAAAATTCAGGTTTTATGTATCTGGAGTATCAAGAAAACAGGAAAGCCTACTGTGGGACTGGTCAGATTTCCTTACAAAAAAGTACCAATGAAAAAGATCTTCATATTATAAAGATTATCAAGCTTCAAGTGGGGGTGGGACTTAAGGAGAAACAGTGATTGCATATGTGATGAAATTTCCAAGAATTTCCAAAGTTGTTGATGGCTCAAAATACCTGTGCAACTAGATTTCCAAGATTTGTTGAATTTTCACTTTTTATTCACTTCTTTGAGTTGGATTGGACTCTTGAAGCTCATCTTAAAATACCCTCATATCTCCCTGAAAGTGTTATATATGACTATATGAATTCATTAGCCCTGATTAGTTTGTCAGCCTAGTCAACTATTGTCCAAGAGATAATAGGGTTGAAAGGAAACAAGAATCCGAACGCATATATTCTGTGTGATAGATGCAGGTTTAGGAAACTTGAGATTTCAGAAAGGCAGGCTCAAGTTGAGGGCAGTAACAACTATCTCACTACCCAGGGATGGGAGGAGGGGACCAGGTTCTCAAAATTTAGAAGTGTATTAAAGAGCAATTAAAGAAAAACTTTCATCTTAAAACTTCTAATTGCACACTGGTTCTAAGTACATCTTTTTTTTTTTTTAAGATTTTATTTATTTATTTGACAGAGAGAGAGAGAGAGAGAGATCACAAGTAGGCAGAGAGGCAGGCAGAGAGAGAAGGGGGAGCAGGCTCCCTGCCAAGCAGAGAGCCCAATGCGGGGCTCGATCCCGCATTGGGCTCTGAAGATCATTGGGCTCTGAGATCATGACCTGAGCTGAAGGCAGTGGCTTAACCCACTGAGCCACCCAGGCACTCCTCTAAGTGCATCTTTAATCAACAGAATTTTAACACAATTACAACTATCTGAACAAAACCTTAAAATCAGCCATAATGAGATAAATTTTATAATAAAAGTTTATAGAACCAGTGCTTACTTGTCTGCAGAGCAGTTTTCCCCCCTTGAAGAAGAAAGTGCAAGACTCTGGGCCTATCAAGCACTTAAACGGGGACTCTGCTTTGGTTTCTGAGTAAAAATAAGAAGCCAACAGCCAGTTAGAACTCAGAAACCAGGGGCGCCACCTGGGAGGCTCAGTAGGTTAAGCATCTGCCTTTGGCTCAGGTCATGATACCAGGGTCCTGAGATTGAGCCCCACATTGGGCTCCCTGCTCAGCTGGGGGTTTGCTTCCCCCTCTTCAGCTACCCTCCACCCCAGCTTTAGTGCATGGGCTATATCCCTCTCGAATAAATAAATAAAATCTTAAAAAAAAAAAAAAAAAGAACTCAGAAGTCATTTAACCCAGTGATTTTTAAGGAATGATTTGCTCATAAGGATCTCATGAATAAATGAGCAAATGAAAAAATTCCTTCTTGAGGAACTCTTGCATTCTGTGGAGGAGTTTTTGAGGTCAGCATGGTAGGTTGGGCGAAGGAGGGGAGATCTAGTAGCCTGTGATCCTCCTCTCAACTTGAGGAGGACAGAGCCTCTGTTTTAGTAATTAGGGCTCTGTGTAAGATTTCCTTGAAAAAGTTCTATTTTTTAGGAAAGCAGTAAAATGATTGATTTTCATCTTGCCATTAAAACACTGTACACAGGGACACCTGGGTGGCTCAGTTGGTTAAGCAACTGCCTTCGGCTCAGGTAATGATCCCAGTGTCCTGGGATCGAGTCCCACATCGGGCTCCTTGCTCAGCAGGGAGCCTGCTTCTCCCTCTGCCTCTGCCTGCCATTCTTTCTGCCTGTGCTCACTCCTGCTCTCTCTCTGATAATAAATAAAATCTTAAGAAAAAAAGAAAAAAACAACAACGCTGTACACAGAGGGCTTAGCTCAGGGTTACACACAGATTAGAGTAAAACCAGGCTGTGACACTGGATGGCTTGTTTTCTAACCCCATGTCCTTTCAATATGGTCAATGCATGTGGGTATCAGGTTTTTAATTAAGAAAATGAGTTATCCTGCAATACAGAAAGCATGCTTTCTCAATCATTTTTGCTAACTCAGTCATCTCTTTTAATTTCCGAAATTCATGTCTAATGCCAACTAATAGAGTGATGACTTATGATGTATTTGGTATGAATTAAAAATAAGCCCTGTCCCCCTTTTTTTAATGGCCTCTCTAATTCTCATTTATGGATGAATCATGGATATGAATGAGATTGCTTTTGATAAATTTACTTCCTGTAAGTAGAAATGGCTCTTTTTGGGATAATAATGGATACAGAACACACACCTATCTTTGAGTGTTTTGTGCTTCTCTGCATGCACATTTTCCTGTGTTTTATTAGTGGAGTGTATTGACATGAAGTATTCCTGAGACAAGGGATTTCTTGGTAAGTTTGCCAAGGGCTGCACCCATGGTCTTCTTGATAGGCCTGCTGGAAGTAAACATTCTTTTATTAGTTGGAGGCATGCCCATTTTCAAATTTGTTTAAAAGGAAAAGGAAATTTTCTCCTCACTGCTTATTCTATTTCTAAACATCTTGTAAAGGCCTCTTTTTAATCTTTTATTACAGGACATGATGGGATGGCAAAAATTAGACTTTCCTGGGCACTTACAAATCTAATGTTTTGAAAGGTATATTACTTTTTCCACTGGAAATTAATGTAATGAGAAATGTTTTACAGACATTCTAAACTATAAAAACACAAACACATTCCGTGTGTGGTATTTCTTTTTCAATGGAGCATTAGTCTCTGAGTAGATGTATTCCTCCATGGCCCTGACACTGTGGCCTGTGCCCCAACAGCTCCCTAACTTGTCTCCCTGGCTCACTTTGTTCCTAAATGGTCTTTGCATTTACATTTGCACTTACTTTCCTTTTCAATCTGCCTCTCTTTTTTGTTTCCTTTCTCTAACTATCCCACTTCTTTATTATATATCTGGCATTTTCTTTCAATCTTCTTTGATACATTTCTATTTTTCCTGGAATTATATTATTCTTGCATGCTGAGGACTCTTAAATTTTTATCCCTATCGTTGGCTTCTCCATGTACATAGAACTCCTTGTTGGACTTGCCCATTTAGAAGGACCATAAGCTCTTCAAGCAAGGTCATATCTGACTTGTTTTACTGATCTCAGTGGCATCATCAGTAACCCTTGCCAGGCAACATGAGAATTTCTCATTCCATTTACTTCCCAACTTATCCCATGCATTACCAAATTCTACAAAAAATCAAGCCTGTCCTTTTATTTTTTTAAATTTATTTTATTAACGTATAATATATTATTTGTTTTAGGGGTACAGATCTGTGAATCATCAGTCTTACACAATTCCAACACTCACCATAGCACATATCTTCCCCAATGTCCATAACCCAGCCACCCCATCCCTCCCCCCCACTTCCAGCAACCCTCAGTTTTTTCTTGAGATTAAGTCTCTTATGGTTTGTCTCTCTCCCTGGTCCCATCTTGTTTCATTTTTCCCTTCCTTCTCCCCATGACCCCCACCCTGCCTCTCAAATTCCTCATATCAGAGAGATAATATGAGAATGGCAAATTTTCATTCTTTTTGATGACTGCATAGTCTTCCATTTTATATATCTATATCTATATCTATCTAATCTCACATCTTCTTTATCCATTCAGTATGGATGTCTCTCAAAAAGTTGAAAATAGAGCTACCCTATGACCCAGCAATTGCACTATTGGGTATTTACCCTAAAGTCGTAGTGGTCTGAAGGGGCATGTGCACCTGAATGTTTATAGCAGCAATGTCCATAATAGCCGAACTATGGAAAGAGCCTAGATGTCCATCAACAGCCTGTCCCTTTATTTGAAGTCTCTCTTAGACTGGGTTCATTCATCAGGCTGTCTATCCCTTTCTTATCTTTGTATGACAGGATGTTGTTCAAAGGTGCTTTTATGAGGTTTAACAATAAATAAGGCACCCTCCTCTTCAGAATATTTGCTAATTAATAGGGTCTTTAGATGCGCCTGGGTGATTCAGTCCTTAAGCATCTGCCTTCAACTCAGGTCATTATCCCAGGGTCCTGAGCTCAAGCCCCGCCCACATTGGGCTCTGTGCCCATCCGGAAGCCTGCTTCTCCCTCTCCCACTTCCCCTGCTTGTATTCCCTCTCTTGCTGTTTCTCTCTGTCAAATAAATAAATAAATAAAGTCTTTAAAAAAATAATAGGGTCTTCAGATCCTGTAAACTAATAATAATAACAGAAGTAATGACTAAAATATTGAATGAGACAAATGATATTTTGATAGATGTTAAAGTCAAAAACAAAATTGTAGGATGACTTCCTCAGTCCTCATATGTTGCTGTCTTTACTATTTCAAACTCTGTAATGACATAATATTTAGAAAATTTATTTTTTTTCATTTTTTTAAGATTTTATTTATTAGAGAGAGAGCACAAGCAATGGGAATCAGAGGGAGAGGGAGAAGCAGGCTCCTTGCTGAGCAGGAGCCCAATGTGGGGCTCAATCCCAGGACCCAGAGATCATGACCTGAGCTGAAGGCAGATGCTTATGTGGCTGAGCCTCTCAGATGTCCCCATATTTAGCAAATTTAAGTAGTTTTCTGTCAAAGTTACTTAAAAAGGGACATGTGATTCATTGAATGCCATTATAAAAACATGGAGGTTAATGCCAGAAGAGAGTATAAAAGAACTCACAATATACAGGCAGAAGCATAGTGAGTGTAAAGAGCCCTGTAACACTGGATTTTGGGTATTTTCCCCAGTAATGCTTTCTGAGATGGAGTTTGAGAGTAGAAAGTAGCTTTGGAATTTGATATTCAGGTGAAGGAAATCATGGGCAACTCCAAATAACTATTAATTGCAACCACAATAAAAACTGTATTCTTAAAATTTAAATTGTACCTAGCAACATTTCTGTAATACTCCTTTTTAGGCACCATTCAAAGCCAAAATAGTACCTATGATATTACTATCCTAATTTTACATATGGGCAAACTGAGGCACAGAGTTGCCATTTATATAAGATTATACAGTCAATAATTGGTGAAACCAAGTTTCAGGTGATGCCTAAGAAGTATTACATGGGTTTTAGGTAGAATTTAAATTGAAAAAATAAATACAGTTTGGCATTGTGGCTATGGGAGAGAGACTACCCTTATTTTAGGAAAAACACTTTGAAGTACTTAGGAGCAAAATACAATGATATATGGAAATCACTCTTAAATGGCTCAGAAAAAAATTGTTCATGTATGTACACATGCATGCAAACACACGTAACATAATATATGGACATGTATAGATAAGTAGATAGGGAGAGAATGAAGAAGCGAATGCGGGAAACTATTAGTCATAGGTGAATTAAGATAAAGGTTAAATAACTTCATTTTGTCATTTTTTTTGCAACTTGTATGTAAATTTGAATTTTGCATAAAAAGTTTATATTTCTGAGAGAAATGGTTAATAACAACAACAAAAATAATTATTTGTTCCAAGCTGTATTTTTCTACTACATCTGCAACCCACTTTCCCTTTCTCCTTCTTGCTAAAGGACTTCACGTCTCATGAGCCCCCTCCTCTCTTTTTTTAGAGGGGACTGCTTTGTGGTTTGCAAAGGGAGGGGAGGGTGTCCTTCAGTCCACTGGTCTTTGGCAAGGGGAGAGTCATTCCCATACGTGATGTCTATGCTTTATTTATTTGGCACCCCAAGTGAATTCCTTTTAATATGTGGGTGTTTTCATAGACTTGCAGAAATTTTTATTTATTTGCATGGTTTATTATTTTATTTTTTTTAAGATTTTATTTATTTATTTGACAGAGAGAGAGAGATCACAATCAGGCAGAGAGGCAGGCAGAGAGAGAGGGGAAAGCAGGCTCCCTGCTGAGCAGAGAGCCCAACGCTGGGCTAGATCCCAGGACCCTGAGATCATGACCTGAGCCAAAGGCAGAGGCTTAACCCACTGAGCCACCCAGGTGCCCCAAGTTTCTTTAACCTTTTAAGCATCTTTTTTCTGTTGTTTATATTTTGTATTATTTTACTTTCATTCATCAATGTCATCCTCTTCCCTGCTAGAGGATAATATTTTTTATTAACCAATGATGGCAAACTTTTCTTTATTTTTAACCTTACCATAAACTAATTTTCTACCCCAAGGTAATAAAAGTTAATTATACTAGTAATACTTGAGTAAGAATGGATGATATTCAAAATAGTTAAATATTTAACAGCCAGTAAGGTTCAGACGCTGGCCACCCAAAACAGACATTTTCTGTCATGTGGGCTGACCTGTAAGAGCAGAAGCCAGGTGTTCAATGGCAGGTTGAGCTGAACTGGTCTGTGCTAGTGGAAAATTAGCTAAGATAGTCATACTTTGAAGAAAGGAATGAGAAACATCTTTCTTTAAAAATAAAAGAAAAGAATAAAAATAAAGAAAAGAATGGATGATACCTAACTGGTTAATAATTTTAAGATCTGTCCCCCAGCAGCCCCCCAACATTGCTATCTTTATAGAGACCCAAGTTTGCCAGGCACTTTACAGGTTCTATCTTTTATATCAGGTATAGTGATACATGTTTTACAGACAAGGAAATTGAGTCACAGATTGGTAGATAACTATGAAAATGCTTTTAAATGATGAGAGATTTATTCTCATTATTAATACAGTAAATTCTACTCTTCCAGAGAAATTAGTCTTAATAAATAAATTGAGTTATTTAACCTAACACTGTCTTAATTATTCATTTATGCATGTATAATAATTATGTACACAAAAATGTCATACATTTAACATATAATATACATATAATATTTGTATGTTAGATATTAAGAAATTCCTCTCCAAAGTGTTCTTACAAACTTATATTTTTATAAGCAGCATGTAAGAGTTATTTCCTAAAATTTTCTCCAAATACTTGGCAGGAGTTTTGCGATCTTGTAGGTGGGGCATGGGAATTTTCCTTTAATATCTGAGCATTTTTAACACTAGAAAGGACCTAAAAATCATCTATTCCAAATCTTTATTTCCAAGAGGAAGATGAGCCTTTAGGGCCCTTAAACTCTTTTAGAACTCAGTACTTGGGACGCCTGGGTGGCTCAGTTGGTTAAGCGGCTGCCTTCTGCTCAGGTCATGATCCCAGCGTCCTGGGATCGAGTCCCGCATCGGGCTCCTTGCTGGGCAGGGAGCCTGCTTCTCCCTTTGCCTCTGCCTGCCTCTCTGTCTGCCTGTGCTCGCTCTCTCTCTAACAAATCCTTAAAAAAAAAAAAAAATAGAACTCAGTACTTGACTCTCATCTAGTCTTGTTTGCATTCTTCTAATACACTACAATAAGTGATCTTATCTAACTTGCCTCACACACTGTTTCTAAATTAATTTATTTTCAAATAATTAAGTGATAATCCTAATTTGAATTATTTTTTTGGAGAGGAAATATTCAGAAATGTTGAAGTTGGTGTTCATGATTTTAGGTCAGCAAATTCTATCAAGCCATTAAACTTGTTCTATGATGTTACTGTGCATTGTGCAATTAAATTATTTATTCATTGAATTGACATTTTAGTATTTACAGTGTACGTTACACTCTCCAAGACTTTCTCTAGCTTTGCATTATTAATGTGGATAAAATTAAGCATTAATTTAGAACATTCCATAAAATGAAGCATGCACTATGACTCTGATGTTATCTCTGTGGTGGATAATGGCTCTGGAAGTAAAATTGAGTTCAATAGATTACCTTAGTAATTTCAATGTGGTTTTACTAAAACCATTAAGTCTACATGAAAACAACCTTTAATTGTGGATAATTTGAATACTTTCTACACATTTTTAATGTTCTATTTTTCTTACTACCCTCCAGTCATTAAGTCTAAAAAAATAAAGAGCGATTACTTTAGAATACATACTTGAAATTACCCTAGGGACCTAATTCTGAGGAAGATTAAACAAGGATAATAGAAGAGAGGCAGGCTAGTTTTGCATTTCCCATGAGCTGCTGTCTGATTTTCTTTAGGTCTTCATTAGATTTACCTTATGCTCCTTGGCATCTGGGTTGGTTCTTATTTCCAAATTTCATTAAGATAGTCAATTTTGCTATTATTTGTAGACTTTTAATCTGAACCTCACTACTTTTTTTTTTTTTCAGTGATTGTTTACTCTGAATTTGGAATGTGTGTCAGGAAGGGAAAATTAAAGGCATCATTATACATCAAGAAATGAAATGTGTTTAAGAAATATTTAAAAATGAATTTTACACTAAAACATGTTTTTAAATCTTAAAAAAAAATATTTTTCCCATTTATTTTTAAAGTGAGATTTATTTGTGTCCTTTAGCCAAACAGGGGATGATGTCAGATGACAATAGAGTGTTATAATGTCTATATGAATTATCATAATGGATTACAGACTTGAGACAGTCCACCATGATCTCACCAAGGAAACTAGGTTAATATAGATTTACATATTGGAAGCATATTGTCTGGAGCTGTGCTGGTGAGTCAGAGAATAGATATCTTAATTTGAGTTCCCACCACCCTCCTATCTCTAAAATATTAATTCATCAACATCCCATGGATTACATTAGTTTCAGAAATTCACTGGCAATGAATTTATTTTTGTATAGGTGAATAGGGAAGTTATTCCTTAGTGTATCAAAAAACTTTATTATTTTATACTTTTAACCTAACAAGTACTTTAAAGAGTTAAAGTTTTATTCCTTTTATGGTTGCACTGTTGAAGCTGTGTGCATGTCTGGTTAACTGTATATGTCACTGTACCAATAATGATTACTTTGGGCCTCAATAGTACGATAGTGAGTACTGCTTGAATGGAAGAAAATTACATAGGTTAGTAGGCAAATGACCTGGTAGTGTGGAGAGCTTCTTTTTTCAACACTTACTCTACCTTGGACTGAAAGCTTAAATTTTAAGAAAAACTTATCTACGTAGAAATTACACATATCAGGTGTTGTGTTTGATAATCTTGTGTGATAGAGTAAAACTATCATTTCCAAAAATGGCAGGTGATCCAAAATAGCTTCAGTTAGAGGCAAGAAGGCAAAAAGAATTTATGTTGCCCACACTGAAGTGAAGTTGTTTTCACTTTATCTAAGTACTACTTAGTCTGGAGTGAATTATCTGCTCTATGCATAGCCAATAGAAACTCAATTATAACATACCATTAACTGGCTGTCTTTTAATCTTTATGTCTTTAGTCATTTATACTTCAAATACTTTCAAGTTGAATCATCCCATCTGCAAACATTTCATTTTAAAACAGATAAGATAGTCTAAAATCTATTTATTATACATTTAAAATGTATATGTTGGAGTAAAATTATTTTTGATATTGATTAGCAAACATTTATTAATTTTGTGACTTAGTAGTGAAAACAATGCTTTATCATGAGCCCAACATGATTATCTTACCTTATGAAATTCAAGACATTTTCAGTTTTTATACATCAGCACAGAACAATAGCTAGATGATGGAAAACATGTTCTTTTTCCTTATGGTTGCTTTTCATGTGAACCATGAATAGGAAATATTAAACAGAGAACTGGGGGTTTTAAGATTAGGCCAGCCTGAAGATAAAGATAACACATAAACATCAGTGTCCAAAAATAATTGAGCAAAAGAACACATGAAAAATGTAGAGTTCTTTCCCTTTCAAAGTCTTTTGCTTATCAGCCTGGACTATTAACATATGATATCTCTTTTTTTCAGGTTGAAATTAAAGTATAGGATTTGGATTTTTTGTTACCTTTCTAAATTCTCTCTTTTTTCTCCTTGCATGTCTTATTTTTAAAAAATTCTGTTTCTGAGAAATATATACCTGATTTCCACTTTCTCATTTATCTAATTTATATGGTTTTACATGTACAATATCCAAATTTATTATGAAAAAGTGGAAAAAATTCTGTGAGAAAAGGATCTTAGTATAACTTAAACATAAAAGGCAAAGAGGGCATCATTTAGATTCTGAAAGAAATATTTACATCTTTTTATCTACTTATCTCAGAAGCCAGTGCCTTATTATTTTGCTGTCTCAGGAACCATAACTAACTAACTATGTTACCTTTTTTTTTTTTTTTGGATAATTAATAAGGTTTTGTAACACTCTCTGGGTCAATGTCACACTGACTTTCCTGATACACAATGAAAAAATGCTTGTTGGTCTATCTAGCTTAATGATGCTCTATCCTAGTCAACTTTCAATCATGTAAATTTCCTCTAATTACTTTTCTTTGGTTTTATGAACTTAGATCTTGCCAGGTTGGGGTCTTTTATCAAATGCTCAGCAATTTTGAATGAGAACTGATGTACAAGGTGGTTTGACATTTGTTGACTACCAGCTATGAATTGGAGCCTGTACAATACAACACTTTGGTTCAGGTCTGGGGAGGAGCCATTTGTCAATACTTAGGCACACAGTGGAAAATTAAGATTAAAATATTATCTTCACTTCCCTTGTTCTCATCCTCACAATGAATATGGAAAATTTAGGGGAGGCTGAAAACACCAAAGTGACAGCAAAAGAAAACAGCAAAGTGACAGCAAATGATTTTCACAAAATCATTGTGAAAAATTAGTAAACAGAAAAACAGTATAATCTGGAGTAGGAAAATAAAGTATATGAGCAAAGAGAGAAAGCCTCAGAGATTAGTTTATTAGTTTATGAACCAATTAGTTTTTAGAGCAAGTTTGTTTTTCCATAAAAAGACACTTTGTATAGTAATAAGAGTGGTCTGAGTTGAGATGAAAACATGCATAGGTAACAAGGGAAAACAATGACATAAAAAATGAATGCACAGAATTAAAGCTCAATAGAGTGGTGAAAAGCAGATTTGACATTACATAAAAACGAATCAGTTAGGGAGAATAGATGTGGAGAAGCGCTCCAAGAATTCAGTTTATATAAATCAAAGAAACAAGGAGGAAGCAGGCCTTGGAGGCAAGCCACAGATTTCCAACCTACCAATAGTAATAATTTCCCCAAATACAGGACAAATGTATAAAAAATTATAACAGTGTAGTTAGAAGAACCCTTACCAAATGTGAAAAATAAAACATGAGATGGAAGATTTAGAGGAGTCAATATTTACAAGCAAATAAAGTGAATGAAGATGATATTAACAGAGGTCCTAGAAGACTACTTTCACTACAGGAAATTAATTATACAAGAATTCAAGACAAAAGAAGAATAATATTTATAAAAGTTATAAAATGATATCCTTAATAATAAATCACTAAAGAGAATAGAGCAATATCTGTCAACATAATTTTAAGGTAGAAAAATAAACTCATTATATGCCTTTCCATGAAGATACACACATATGAAAAAATATGAAAAAACAATTTTTAGATATATAACATTTAAGAAAATATACTGTTCAGGTAACACTTTTAGAGTCACTGCTTAAAAAAAGATAATTCCAAAGAAGAGTTAAAGTTCAAAGTAGCAAGTTATATTAGAAAAAGTTTGCCATCATTGGTTAATAAAAAATATTATCCTCTAGCAGGAAAGAGGATGACATTGATGAATGAAAGTAAAATAATACAAAATATAAACAACAGAAAAGATGCTTAAAAGGTTAAAGAAACTTGGGGTGCCTGGTGGCTCAGTGGGTTAAGCCTCTGCCTTCAGCAGCCTCTGAAAAGTCTCTTTAAAGAAGCCTCTGCCTTATTTAAAAAAAAATAGGTTTAAAAAAAAAAATAGGTTAAAGAGACAAAAACCATAAAGGAGGGACAGAAAAGTGGGGAAAGCAAAGGCTAAATATTTACTTTTATTAGTTATAATGGAAAAATATATATTTAATATATATTTTATATATATTAAATATATCTAATAATATATTTAATATATATAAAATATATATTTAAGATTTTATTTATTTATTTGACAGACAGAGATCACAAGCAGGCAGAGAGGCAGGCAGAGAGAGTAGGGAAAGCAAGCTCCCTGCTGAGCAGAGAGCCCGATGCTGGTCTCCATCCCAGGAGCCTGAGATCATGACCTGAGCTGAAGGCAGAGGCTTAACCCACTGAGTCACCCAGGCACCCCTGGAAAATATAGTTTTTAAATTTTGTATTAATAACATTGGATAAATCATTTTATAAAATTAGTGAAAAAAACTTGAAAGCATAAAATATATTACAAAGCCTAGATCAAATATGAAGTAGTAGGCTAAAGATGAACTCACCAAGTTTAGTAAATTTGACGAAGAAAGTGATTTGAATCTTTTTAAAATGGAATCTAGTAGTGTTAAATAGACTCTACTAATTATGAAAGTCAGCAAAAATTCAAATTACTTCAAATACTAAGAAGAAAAAACATATAAATTAAATTCAAATTAAAAGGCAGATTTCATATTAAATTTCAAAAACAAAATGTGGGTGGCTCAGTGGGTTAAGCTTCTGCCTTCAGTTCAGGTCATGATCTTGGGGTCCTGGGATCGAGCCCCACATTGAGCTCTCTGCTGCACAAGGAGCCTGCTTCCCCCTCTGCCTGCCTCTCTGCCTACTTGTGATCTCTCTCTCTCTCTCTGTCAAATAAATAAATAAAAAATCTTTAAAAAACAAATTTTAAGTTGAGAAAATTCTAAAATGAAGAAAACCATTTGATTATGGCATATTAAAATTTAAGGTGCCTTTATTTTTACATCTTGTGGATAAAAACTAGCTGCAGAAGAAGTATTATTAAATAACCGTTAAGAAATTAAATAAATTTAATATATATTAATATTAAAATACTTATATAATTTATTGTTAAATTTATTCAATACTAATAATACTAATATTAATTAGTATAACTAATAATATTAGTAATAGCAATACTAATATTAATTAGTTTGACAGATTAAGTTGTCAACAAAATCAAAAAGAAAAATGATTAAAGTACAGATAGAGTAAAATGTATCACATAGCACATTTTGCAGATGTAGGATATGCTTTGTATTTATGTATCTGTTTAATATTTATAAATTAGATTGTTATTGACATAAAGCAATTCCAATAAATACAACAAGACAAAAATTATTAGGGTTTTATTTTCTGATGAACATATAATGAAAATCAATTAAACTAATATAACTGTTAAAATAATCATAAATAACTATTGGATCATAAATAACTAATATTACAATATCCTTGTATTATCTCAAGATTCTAAATGAATCTTTCTTTTTAACTCTGTTCTTTTTTTTTTTCTGTCATTTTGGAAAGTGTATGGGATTCAACTGAATGAGAGTGCCTTAATTCCAGACAGAGAATTTTTCAAAATCCAATTTCTTGGGGCACTTGCATGGCTCAGTTTATTAAATGTCCACCTTTGGCTCAGGGTCCTGGGGTCTAGCCCCACATCCCGCTGAGCAGAGAGCCTGCTTTTCCTTTTCCTTCTCCCTCTGCCACTCTTGTGCTCTCTCTCTCTCTCTAAGAAGAAGAAGAAGAACAAGAAGAAAGAAAGAAAAAAATTTTTTTTTTTTTACTTTATTTAAGCTTTATTTAAACATATGATGTAACCCCACCACCCTCACCCAACCCCTCTTCCCCCCACCCCCCTCAGTTTGTTTTATGACATTAAGAGTCTCTTTTGGTTTTTCTCCCTCCCGATCCCATCTTCTTTCATTTTTACTTTTCCTACCACCTTAACTCCCACCCCCATTGCATCTCCACTTCCTCATATCAGGGAGATCATGTGGTAGTTGTCTTTCTCCAGTTGACTTATTTCGCTAAGCATAATACGCTCTAGTTCCATCCATGTCGTCGCAAATGGTAAGATTTCATTTCTTTTGATGGCTGCATAGTATTCCATCATGAACAGACATTTCTGCAAAGAAGACATCCAGATGGCCAACAGACACATGAAAAAGTGCTCCACATCACTGGGCATCAGGGAAATACAAATCAAAACCACAGTGAGATACCACCTCACACCAGTCAGAATGGCTAAAATGAACAAGTCAGGAAATGACAGATGCTGGCGAGGATGTGGAGAAAGGGGAACCCTCCTACACTGTTGGTGGGAATGCAAGCTGGTGCAACCACTCTGGAAAACAGCATGGAGGTTCCTTAAGAAAAAATCTTTTAAAAAATCCAATTTCTTGTTGCTTAAGCTATTAGTCTCAAAATAACGTTCCACACCCTCAAAATCCTGTCAACACTCCAATCTATTAATCCACTCATCTAGAAACATATTCCTTGTTGCCATACTGATTGTTGTTGGTCAGAATCCAGAAGGAACATGTATCTCATCTTAATTCCCCCAAGATTTTTTTTTTAAAGATTCTATTTATTTATTTAGAGCACACGTGAGCCTGCAAGAGCATGAGGAGGGGCAGAGGGAGAAGGAGAATCTCAAGTGGACCCAGTGCTGAGCACGGAGCCCAATGCTGAGCAAGGAGCCCAATGCCAGGCTGGATTTTAGGACCCTGAGATCATGACCTGAGCCAAAATAAAGAGTTGGATGATTACTGACTGAGCCACTCAGGCACCCCAAGATTTTGTTTGTTTGTTTTATCCCATCTCCACCTGTATAGTCAATCTTGATGGAAATTATTTGATCATTCCCAACTTTTTTTTTTTTTTCAGTAGATCGTTGTAGCAGGGTGAATCAGGTGTCAAAAAGACATTACTTGATTTTACTATTGTTGAAATATTATAATTGAAATATATCTGCATAAACAACTGACACATTTCTGGATCCCTGATTACGATTAAAACAAACGAATTTGTGACACATTTCATTATTTACTTATTTATTTATTTTTTTAAAAGATTTTATTTATTTATTTGTCAGAGAGAGCGGGAGCGAGCACAGGCGGACAGAGTGGCAGGCAGAGGCAGAGGGAGAAGCAGGCTCCCTGCTGAGCAAGGAGCCAGATGTGGGACTCGATTCCAGGACGCTGGGATCATGACGTGAGCCGAAGGCAGCTGCTTAACCAACTGAGCCACCCAGGCGTCCCCACATTTCATTTTTTAAAACACACTTGCTCTATTGATTTTTTTCTCCGAAGAAAAATTCACCATGCAAATTACTGAGACAGGCTCAGTTTCATCTTTAATATTCTGATTGGACTACATTTATCTTCTAGTGACATCTATTTTATAATTTTAAAATATTGTATTTCTATAGGGTTTAGACTCAGACTCAGGATTTTATCTTGTACAGTAATTAATATATGCTTTTCTGAAGGAAATTATTCAAAAGTTATCTGAAAGGAAGGCAATATTTTTGTTTTAATTTATAGCATAGGAAACCTTATTTTCAAGAGAAAAAAAAATATATCCTGTGTCCCTCCTCTGGGTAAGGCCTGAATCACTGCTGACATTCAACCCCTGAGGTCTGATCAGCTTTTACCTCTTAACAAAACTTCAGCTTCTGGGGCCCTCTTCAGTAAACCAAGTACATCAAGTTCTCTGCAACCAGGCCAAGAGTCCACCCTCCTCTAACACTGTTAAGGTTAAATCTACTAATTTCTCTAATCCCTGTTTTCATTAGTCAATGTCTAAAAGGTAAGCCTTTGGCCACTGATTTTTTTCCCCCCATATCAGTCACCCATTATGCTCTGTACCTCTTTATTTCTATCTTAACCCTTCATTTATTCCTATTGTGCTGGAATGGGTCTATGGCAGTGCTCTCCAATGGAAGCCACATATACAGTTACAAGTTTTCTAGTAGCTGCATTTATTTATTTATTTATTTAAAGATTTTATTTATTTATTTGTCAGAGAGAGAGAGAGAGAGAGAGAGGCAGACAGAGTGGCAGGCAGAGGCAGAGGGAGAAGCAGCTTCCCTGCTGAGCAAGGAGCCCGATGTGGGACCCGATCCCAGGACGCTGGGATCATGACCTGAGCCGAAGGCAGCTGCTTAACCAACTGAGCCACCCAGGCGTCCCAAGTAGCTGCATTTAAAAAAAAGTTTAAAAAAGGTGAAATTAATGTTAATGATATTTTATTTAACCCGCTATAAGCAAATATTACCATGTAATATGTATTGACTGATTATATATTGTGTATTGGTTATATATTTAATAATATGTAAATACTATGAAATCAATTTACAAAATATAATATATTCTTTATTATATACCAAGTCTTTGAAATCTGGCACATGATTTCTACTTAGGACATTTTTTATTTCAAAGTAGCCATAGTCCAATGGTCAGTAGCCACATGTGGCGAACAGATACCACATTGGGCAGTGTAGCCCACTAGGAATATGGCATTGATTCCCAATCCTTTATTTATTTCCTGGATTTCAGATTTGAAGGGATCAATTTACGTTACCCGGAGACCTCCTATGTGACACTTCAAACAGAGGAATGAGTCTGAGGCCATTTTTATTCTGCAGTGGCAAATGGCAAGCCATGTTAGACATGGAGAGTGTGATGGTAGGGCTCCATATTCTATGTCTAGTCACTTTCTCCATGGGGATGAGGCCATGGTGGCAGTACACTGGTGGTGGGAGCAAGAGCAGAAGTCACCTGATCTTTGCTTCTGCTTGCACTAGGCTCCTATAATATTCTTCGCATATCTGGATGCCTTTTACCCTGTTCTTTCTTCTTTTAAATAATATCTCTTTCAAGAGCTAGGCCTGGAAACATTTCCTTAGGAAACATTTCCTTGATGGCACTCACTTTCCTGCCAACATATAATACTTCTTTGCTAAGTACTTATCACACTTTTTATAGTGACTTTCTAACTTCTCTGTCTTCATGAAAGCAGGGATTGTCTCTTTACTATTGATTTTTTGTAAAATGATTTATTTATT
Source organism: Taxidea taxus jeffersonii (assembly GCA_003697995.1). NCBI lineage: Eukaryota > Metazoa > Chordata > Mammalia > Carnivora > Mustelidae > Taxidea > Taxidea taxus. The sequence continues at coordinate 6,868 of RCUC01160734.1, read as the reverse complement.
TGAGAGAGAGAGGGAGAGAGAAAGTGCATAGATGGAGGGGCAGGGAGAAGGAGAGACAATCCCAAGCAGAATCCCCACTGAGCATGGTGGAGGCCTACTCAGGGTTTAATATCACCACCCTGAGATCACCACCTGAGCCAAAACCAGGAGTCAGATGCTTAACTGACTGCGTTATCCAGACACCCAACTATTGCTATTTTTATTTTTAATAATTATTTAATTAGCATATGGCATATTTTGTTCTGAGCCTATGTTTATTAAATGAAGGGCTGAAGGACAGAGAGAATAACAATGGACAGAATATTTAGAGCTAAGGATAAGATATTCCTGGGGCATTTTACATGGAAATATTTCTATGATGGGAGAGTTTTTGGTGGTGGGGCAGAGACTGTACAACGTAGATCCTTAGTGGTTAGCATTGGGGAAAAATATACAAAAGTGTAAACAAAGGAGTATAAGGTATTTCTAAACACTTACTTTATGGGCTTGAGCAATGCACAGAGCTATTGCTAGTAGGTATCTAATGAGTACTCACTGACATTAACTGAAGAGATGAACAAACATGCACTTGATCTTGACATTCTTGCCTTAATCTGTCATTACCTCTAACACCTACTTTGTCTTTTCTATCTTACGGTATTACTTTTGGACTTACATGAGTCTCAGTAGAGATGAACTGACCAACCGTTTCTTTTTTTTTTTTTTTTTTATTTATTCATTTGACAGGGAGAGAGATCACAAGTAGGCAGAGAGGCAGGCAGAGACAGAGAGGGGGGAAGCAGGCTCCCTGCTGAGCAGAGAGCCCAATGTGGGGCTTGATCCCAGGACCTTGGGATCATGACCCGAGCTGAAGGCAGAGGCCTTAAACCACTGAGCCACCCAGGTGCCCCTGACCAACCGTTTCTTAAAAAAAAAAATGTTTTTCTGCCTTTTGATTATAGTCTCCAAATTTAATTAGCCCCAAGGAGGAACAAATCTAAAAAGGAAGTTTCTTATTTTTAAGGAATGGTAATATAACTGTGGCTTCTAGTATCCAGTCACTTGGAGAATACCCAATTCTCTTTGTTTTGGACCCTTTAATTCACTGTATTAAAAAGACTCTCTTTTTTTAAATTTTTTATTATTTATAAAATACTCTCTTTTAATATACAGTTCATCATGGAACGTCAGATCTTTCATGAAGTGTTTTTGGATTTCTTTTGGTTGGTGTGTGTGTATGTGTGTGTGTGTGTGTGTGTGTGTGTGTGTGTATTTAAGATTTTATTTACTTATTTGAGAGAGAGAGAGTGGGAGAACACAAGAAGGGAGAGTGGCAGAGAGAGAGGGAGAAGCAGACTCCCTACGGTTGCAGAACTCAGTCCAGGACCCCAGGATCATGACCAGAGCCAAAGCCAGACTCTTAACCCACTGAGCCACCCAGGCACCCTTTAGTTATTGTGTTTTGTACTTTAACTGTTGGCAAAGTGTCTGCAAGATTGGATTGTAAATTTATTTGCAGTGTCTGGGATATAGACAAAAAATGAAATAATGATGGAATATGAGAATGAAGTTAATTAAAACTTAGATTTACGGGACACCAGGGTGGCTCAGTTGGTTAAGCGGCTGCCTTCGGCTCAGGTCATGATCCCAGGGTCCTGGGATCGAGTCCCACATCGGGTTCCTTGCTCAGCAGGGAGCCTGCTTCTCCCTCTGCCTCTGCCTGCCACTCTGTCTGCCTGTGCTTGCTCCTGCTCTCTCTCTCTGACAAATAAATAAAATCTTAAAAAAAAAAAAAAGATTAAAAAAAAACAATAACTTAGATTTACTTAATATTTAAGGACTTCTATTATTGAGTTTTGACTTTTGAGATTTTGTTGAAACTATATCTTAATTTAAGATAAAGAGTTAAAAGATCATTCTGAGTTGCATATAGAAATCCTACAATCATATATTCTCTTTGTTCCAAATCACTGATAGGTATTATAGTTGGAGTAAAATTCCACCAGGGAAAATATTGATGAGAAGATGAGAAAATATTGATGTGAAACCATGGAGAATCCAGATGGCACTAAAATATCCAGATCCCCCCCGCCCATTCATATAAAAGCCTTGGATTTCCTTTTTAATCTGCTTTTTGGCTTTATCTCTTTTTTCCTTACTTTGTCTCAGGTATTAAACTCCTGATTTTCTTTCCATGGAAAATGCTGATTATTTTACTTTGAAGCCCCTCCCCCTCATTTCACTGTGGGATAGAATCCAGACAGTCTCATACTTCTATATATAAATTGGCACAGAGGCTTTTGTAGATATTCTAATACTTTATCCTGAGAGCAACCTGAAGAGATAGATGTTAGAATTTTAAAGATTTTTACTAAAACTTCTCCCTATTACTTATTAGGATGTGTTAATAAATAGAACAGAGCTCTGATAGTTTTCACATTATTATCACATCTTAGTTACTAAGAATCTCAATCAATATGTCTTTAGACTTCCTTTTGATTAGATTAGGGACCTTCCTTTATTGCTCCATTCTCCCTAACACTAGCAACATTTTTTTAAGGCTAAATTTCTCCACAGGGGGCTTTGTTGAACAATATTTCTGAGGAATGTTCGTATTATATGAAAGAAGGATTCTCTGGTGATCTATGTTGGGTTAACTCTATAGCATAGTTATTGAAAAAAATTTCAGAGATTTTTGGTATGCTGACATGTGAGGAAACCCTAAGATGGGAAAGAATATTGAACATTTCCCCAGCCAGTTTAACAAAAGAAGGGTCTTGCTTTTTGCTTTTTTTTTTTTTAATTTTCAGCTGAAAGTATTGTTATACTGCAAACACTTGTGTTTTTTTTTTCCCCCAATAATTTGAAAAGGTACATTTCATATACACAAGAATAGTAAATGTAGCTTTTAGTTCCCAAAATACTCAGGTAATATCAACCTTCAATTCTGGAGTAATCTAAACAGTTCTTCAAGGATCTATTTTATTTACAAAGGAATTCCATTGCAGAGATAAGTCTGACCTTTCTTTTTTGGAGAGAAAAACTAGTGAGGTCTCACTATTCTATAATCCCTGTTATCTTGAGAAGGCATAAAGAAGTCAAATCAGGAACTGCCTCTCTTACCCTTGCATCTTTCCCCTAGATATAGTACCTTCCACAGTGCCACTCTCATTTTGCTCAGTAAAGTAGCAGCCGCCTATGTATTCTAGTAGGAATAAATTTAAAATGAAATTTGTAGCAGCACATCTACCTTAGGGATCCGGGGGAGCAAAAGGAGGAAGGCTGCTGCCTTCAGTGCCTTTGGAAGTACTAGGATCACAAGGAAGCCACCACAAAAGAGTGGGCTATTCCTAGCTCCAAAATATATCTAAAAAAACAAAAAAACAAGAAACAAAAAAACTCTTCCCCAGACTGAGGGCAAAACACAACATCTGTCATCTTCTAGTACCTGCATCTTTCCACAATGACCACCAGAAAATAAAGGTGTTTTCTTTTCTGCCTTTAAAATCTTCCAGGATCATGTCTCATTGGCCAAGTCTTCACAAACCTACAAGTGAGTCTATAAAATATCTGTGGGCTGTAAGGGTCTGCAATCTAGGAGAGAGATTACAAGAGATCAAACCTGAGTGTCAACAAACATCTAGTATACCCAAATTGTACACATAACAAGTAGAAAGCTATAAGGAGAAAAATGTGTGGAGTATTGAATGGCCATTGTACAGAGAAAGGAAAAAAAAATTACAAAGAAAAAGTGGTGTTCCTTATTTCACTACTTGGTATGATCAGTGATTAGATAGCATCATATAAACCTATGGTTCTTAAAATACAGTTCCTGGCCCAGCAGCATCATCACCTGAGAATCTGTAGAAATGCAAAATCTGGGGCTTCCCCCAGACAAACTGAATCAGAAAGTCAGGATGAGGCCTAGCAATCTGTCTTTTAACGAGCTCACCAGGTATTTCTGACACACACTAAATGTTGAGAACCACTCGTGTAAAATTTCTGAAAATAGTATTCCATGAGTATTACTTTGACTCTAGGAAGGTAAAGAATGCTTCAAGCTTTATAATCTCTTATTAGAGGCTAAAATGACTGAGATTCTGTCCAAGAATATCTGGGTAGGGCTGAGAAAGTAAAAGTAAACAAGCCAGTAGTATTAGCTAAGAGTGGGAAGATCTGTGCCTGAGTTACTGCAAAATGTGTTGGCACTTATAACAGAAGTGTATTAAAAGGAATCAGGGTAGGGGCGCCTGGGTGGCTCAGTGCGTTAAAGCCTCTGTCTTCAGCTCAGGTCATGATCTCAGGGTCCTGGGATCGAGACCCGCATCGGGCTCTCTGCTCCGCGGTGGGCCTGCTTCCTCCTCTCTCCCTCTCTGCTTCCCTCTCTGCTTCCCTCTCTGCCTGCCTCTCTGCCTACTTGTGATCTCTGTCAAATAAATAAAATCTTAAAAAAAACAAAAAAAAAAAGGAATCAGTGTAAGCAGTTCTAGTTTTTTACACTCACTGTGTCTAAATGGATGAGTACGGGGCATGGATATGGATCAAAGCATCTGAATGGCCAGTCCAGTTCCATGGTAGTCTTCAAACTTCATGCCTCCTGGGCAACAATGCGGAGCCTTGGGTGGCTTCTGTTTTGTGTTTGATCTCCTGTAAGCATCCCTGCATTAACCCTTCATCAACTCAAGAATCTTGCGCTGAGGGAGCATGGCTATGTGAAGACATGCTTTGCAGCCACCCCAAGACTATTATGGTAAAGGGAATGTTTTATTACTTCCCAAAGGGGTCTCTTTCTTTCTCCAGCCTTGCTTTTAAAAATAACTAAAATAAAACAAAACAAAAAAGAAACCGTTATCAGCTAACAAAACTGAGGGAGTTTGAGCTCTTATGCACAATTAAAAACAGGTTTTCAAACTGTCTTTTTTAATTTAAATATTGCTTCTGTATAAGATTTTCCAAAGTCATCTAGCAGGTAGCTCAAGGGCAGAGTTACTCTAGCAGCCATGCTTCCCTGGGGATTGAAAGGAATGACTTCTGAAACAAGGCATTTCTTAACAAATCACATAAAAACCTCACTGGAGACTTTTGCTGCCAGGAGACAGATTTTAAGCATCCAACTGATGAAACCTCTAAGACAATAAAGAGTGCCAGATGCATCAGATTTGGGTTTTAAAACTGCTGATGTCCACATTTAACCTAAACATGCTTTATCCAAACTTGAAAAACTAATGTAGTGCTACATTCTTGCTTGTGAGGTAATGTCGTTTTAGTGATATTTTCTTTCCTGTTAATACAAATCAGAAGCCTAGCTGTCTGTATAAAGCAAAGAAAAACAAAAATAAAAATAGAACATCTTGATTAATACTGGGAAGAAGTAAAGGATTTTTTTTGGGGGGGGGGAAGGCAGTTTAAAAGGGAGGAAAGAGGGAGAGAGAGAGAAAAAGAAAGAGAGAGAGATGCATAATACATGTCCCCTATTTTGAAGGACAAGAAGTTGAGTTGCTCAATAATGATATTTGATTTTATGTCTAGTAATACTACAGTTGAATGCCCTCTATAATCAAGAGCCAAAGTAAACAAAGTAAGATATTGAATTTTTGTCATCTATCAGGATTTTAAAAAGTAGCTGCCATTAAATTGCTACACATATGGCAAAGTTTGAAGAGTGATACAACTGTTCTATATCTTGATTGTGGTGCTGGTTACACTATTATACGCATTTGTCAAAACTAGCAGAACTATACTCTAAAATGGGTAAATTTTATTCTAGTAAATTAAACCTTGATAAGAAAATTGCTCTACATAGCTTAGACCGCTGAGAGATGCATCATTATTCTCAACATCTCTGAAGTTACTGTTACTAAAGCATATTAATTTTATAATTTATTGAATTAAATAGTGTAAGAAGTATATTTACAATTAAGGATAAGATGAAGAACATCTATAAGAAAAAGTTAAATTGAAATAAAAGAACACAGGTAGTTTAGCATGGAATACTAACTATATGTTTTGATATAATTTCCTTGAGTTTTAGTCTTCATGTTCCTCCAAAATCTAAATTCACCTCCATTTTTAAAAAGAGTAAAATGAGATGACACTGGCAAACTTCATCATAAAAAAATTACATATTATTTAAATATTCTACTCCTGGGACATGAACAACGAATTATTTTTCAGGAATATGTACACAGACTTTCACATAGATGCTTAAATATGGGGACTCTGCATTAACAAGGTGGTATAAAATTATCTTATATCAGTTTCATTTCACAACATGAAATCAATGATTTTGGGTACTTTAGTTTTGCTTCTTTGTTATGCCTTAGTAAACATTTTAATATAGTCTATTTTAAAATCTGATTGTTAAAATTACTTTTAACTTGGATATTTTCAATCTTTTTAGACTTTGGATTCTGTCTCTTCTTTCTTCCCTCCTAGCCAAGCATTTCAACCTTCTAATGGGTCCCTCATTTTTCCTTGTTAAATCTGAACAACCTATTACTAGCTCTAGGCTGGTCTGGTTCTCTACAGAAATATATGCTCCCTTTGAATTGTAAGTGCTGAAGGGCTTTTTGGGTCAGATAAGGGCCATGGGTTAGAGCCAAAGGAACTGGAAACATTGGTACCTAAAAGAAATCTGAAATGAAGCCTTATTATGGAGAGAATGATGAAGTGAGAAACCAGGAGTTTTGTATGTAGCTTGCTGTATTTGCTATTTGACAAAGGCACCCTTTGAAAACAAAAACCCACTTTTCACTTAAAAGAAATGAATTGCATGATACAGCCATTATTTCTCCTTCATTTTACATATGTCCCAGTACATAGATTGGCCCAAATTAATAATTCTCCTTACCCACTCCATTTTTAATAAAATTCCTAAGAAAAAAAAAAA